>JAJSOF020000017.1:41154367-41317859 GCA_025594305.2 Periplaneta americana | reverse complement strand
CCTAACCTGTTACATAATATACACCTAATCAAACCTAACCTAACCTGCCACATAATAGGTTCGTTCCAACAACAGTCAGGAACCGTCCGTAACCATCGTGAGGATGCGCAGTACAGAAAAAGCGTTCCAACACAATCCGAACCAGTCCTGAACCGGAAACATGTACTGCAGTCTGGCGTTCCAACAAACTTTTGACACCAGTTCGGAACGGTCAGAAATAGTCCGCGGATTGAGGCATGTACGGAAGAGTACGCGAGATGCGCATGCGCATAAACTTACCAACGTCTCCTGGATAATGAAGAAAGACATGATCGACTGTTCACATCAATGAGGTTAAGATGAAAAGTGACAGTACAGACGAATAATAAAACTAGAGATTTAATTTAAATTTTCGTCAAAAAGAAAGGGAATGGAAATTACAATTTCAACATGCAGATTTGATTAAAAGTATAATAAATAACGTACATACATTAATAATTAAAAAAAAAACTATTTTTAGATGAGAGTCCCCCAGTACACGACATTGAATTAGCGGAATTCTTGCCTTCCATATTTTTTGTCATCTTTTTATAGAAAATGATCGAAATTCTATTTTCTGCAATTAGAATTAGCTGCGAAACGAGCATCCCGTTCTTTGCAAAGATGATCACAGTTATAGCATCTCTGGATTTAGTACATAACGATCCGCGAAAGCGTTCCAACAGCGTCCAGTCCAGTTTCAATCCCATAGCAGATGCTCAACTAGGCGCATGCGCATAAGATGGTACAGGAACCGTACATGAACTGATCCATGAACCGCTTGTTGGAACGAACCTAATACTACACACCTGTAGTAACATTCCTCACACTTAGTATCATTTCGTTTTCATGTACTGCCAATCGTGGAAATGGATCGTACTAATACTACTAATTTGAAGAAGAAGCAATGGCGACTTTCATAATAATTACATTTTACATGTTTCGTGATATACTAAATGTGTTAATGTAGTAAATGTAGTAGTAATTCTCTATATATGGTACAGTAAGATTTTAAATGTGTTGTGGTTGTGATAAAACTATTGAAAATTTGTTTATAGCGCAACATTGGCAGCGACAAAAGTTGCAATATTCGTTCAGTGGCCGGTGGATGCTGTACATTGACCCATAAATATTTTAGTACTACACAAAGGATTATCAGATGCAACGAATTAAAAAAGTGGCACAGAATTCATAGGATCCCTGTAATTGCGTAAAACCTTTATGTTCTCAGTTGAGTGTTACTGTGACTATTAGTATATTTTTATTACGTCATACTACTTTTGACCAATAAAACGGTACGGAACGACGTGTTTCAACCAATCACGGCTGCTTATCCTACAAATTTTGTATGCAAGTGTAGAGGTCAACACAAGGGGGATTAAAATGAGTCTTAACAATTTATTAATTTTGTTTTAACTAAATTTAGAAAAGCATTATTTTTTTCATCAATCCAAGACTGAAAACTAGACTTCTATTGCTAATGAAAACTGAAAAAAACACAAATAATAAAATTTATCCAAAGTAACAAGGTTTTCTGCCATTTCTTCCATTGAAAACACAACAAAAGAGGTTACTCCATTTTCGCATATAAAATTTTCTAAAATGTTATCCAAAGTAACATTTTTCTTTAGCCCCGACCCTTTGCAAGGACGTACAACTTTTAAATTTCTCCTCCCATTTCTCATTCCATCACACTTCTGTCATATATCAGTCACACACAGATATATATATATATATGTATATATGTATATATGTATGTATGTATGTATATGTATGTATGTATATGTATATATATATATTAAATGTATTTTATGATGAACTCATTAAAGAACAAATTTTGATTGACATTTATTGGTGATGCTTTATACTTTGCAATGTTCTATTTTCTACTTAATTCCACACTAATTTCTTTTCGGAGTGATCCATTCAAATAATTTGAACTTTTCATCATGTTGGATCCATCTCTTGATGTACTTAATGAAAAAAGCATCAATAGATGCAGTCAATCAGATAATTTATGCAGTCTTTCAAGCAGGGTTCAACAATGAAAATTAAACATAAATGAGCTGCGTTAACTTAAGAATGTAAACGTTACGGGGGAAAATCAAAAATCATAAAAACATTTTCATTCACGATGGGAAACATAAAATAACAGCAAACATACTCTGTTCACCCTGGAAATGTCATAACAACGATGCCATTTCCTCATATTCTTTCGTGTACTGTTCAAGAAAACCTCCGCGATATTATGTTCTGTTTGCAAAGAAGGGGAAATCGGGAATCATAAGCATGAAAGTTTGGAGTTTGCAAACTTTCTATGTTATTTCTATTTTCAATAAAAAGGAATGTTCAATATCAATGAATTATGTTCGAATCATTGCTAAAGATGATCCCAATTGAATAAAAAGACTAAAAACTGGGCTCAAACTATTCCCACAGTTTATTTAAGTTACGAAGTTATGTTTAATTTTCATTGTGAATGGGCCTTTAGTCTTTTAATTAAGTTGGTTTGTAATTAATTAAGATGATTGCCATTTAGTTCTGGAAATAAATGGAGCTGATATGCTTAATTTCAGATGAATCGTATTACAGTTCGATTTGTAAATAAAACCACTTGGTAATATTCAAATAGTGCAAGGCCTAAAGTTGGAACATTTTCGGCGTTATTATAGAAAATTTATAGCACCTAGGTTTACAAATTTATAAATAATAAATTTAGTTTATTTTATTTTATTATTTTGTCAAATTTCTTAATATTGATTTTATAATTGTAATACGTTTTATGTATTGTTCAAGAAAACCAAAGTTCATCTTCTTTGAATGATATTGAATGATGTCATTATAAGTATACCATTTGAGTAATAGTTAAAGAAAATGAACTATAGTATGAACATAATAAAATTACATTTCACAGTTTAAGAAAAGAACTGAAACTGAATTGTTGTGTAACGTGTAAAACTTACACTGAGGGAAAGATATGTCATCTTCAAGATAGTCATTTTAAAATTAAGAGACAAAATAACGGAAATGGAAAGAACACGTTGGAAGAGTGACTGATGGCCTTTTTCCGACATTAATAACTATGCACTTGTCGGAAGAGATAATATTGGGAGACCAAGAGAAATAACTGCTTGGAAAGTTTTGACTATCAAAACTTCAAGAGACCAGAACAGATTTGAATGTCCATATTCTTGTGATTAATAATGGTGGAGAAAATGGTGATTCGACCATAGGCCCTAATAGTGAATTGCGGTTCTTCGAAAAGTTCAATGATTCTAATTTCATAGAGTGAACTTACCGTGTCATTAGTAGACTAATATTTCTTATGCAGGACTTAATTGAATTGGACAGAATTTAATTAAACTATATATCTCGCATAATTAAAATTAAATAAATTTAATTAATTAATGTTATTTCGTACAATTGAACATTTCCGCAGCCTTAGCTCTGTAGAAAGTGTATGCACTTCCCATCCAAGCGATCTGCGGTTCGGTTCCCAGTATGCTATAGGCAATGGAAGAGATTTACCTCCGTCCAGAATCAGATTTTAACTTACTTACAAAATAATGGCTTTGAAGAACCCGGAGGTTCATTGCCGCCCTTAAATAAGTCCGCCATCACTCCCTATCATCTGTAAGATTATTCTAGTCCCTATCATCATATCTAAACTTCCTCAAATTTATTTTAATATTTTCCTTCCATCTAACGTCTCGGCCTCCTCAAAAGTCTTTTTTCCTCAGGTCTCCCAACTAAAACTCTATACGCATTTCTGGATTCACCTATACGTACTACATGCGTCTGGATTTAATGTTCCTAATTATGTTAGATGAAGAATACAATGTGTGCAGTTCTGTGTTGTGTAACTTTCTCAATTCACCTGTAACTTTATCCCTCTTAGCCCCAAATATTTTCCTAAGCACCTTATTCTCGAATATCCTTAACCTCTGTTCCTCTCTCAAAGTGAGAGTCCAAGTTTCACAATCATACAGAATACCCGGTAATATAACATTTATCAGTTCTAACTTTCAGCTTTTTTGAGACCAGACTGGATGATAAAAGCTTCTAAATGAACAATAACAGGCATTTCCCATATTTATTCTGCGTTTAATTTCCTCTCGAATATTATTTAGATTTGTTACTGTTGCTCCAAGATATTTGAATTTTTACACCTCTTCAAAGAATAAATTTCCAATTTTTATATTTTCATTTCGTACAATATTCTGATCAAGAGATATAATCCTATACTTTGTCTTTTCGTGATTTTGTTCTCAACCTAGCTCTTTACTTCAAGTAAAATATCCATGTTTTCCCTAATAGTTTGTGGAATTTCTCCTAATATATTCAAGTCAAAACTTTGTTGCATTGACGAAGACTGTTACGTAGTCCACTGTGACGTCAATTATAGACGAGTAACGTCGGTGCGAAGCATACCGAGTACATGCGCAAATGTACTGTAACATTTAAGAAAATTTGAAATATAGCCTATATACAAATAATTGCATAACGTTATTCAGCGGTAACTTCTTTTTCAACTTTGTGAAATTTTATTTAATTTAGCTTGAGATAAGTAATGTTACTAAACTTATAGACCTAATTCAGTTTCATAACGACTTGATAGCGAGTGATATTAAGTAGTAGGAGTATTAACGATGGCAATATGGAATAGTAAGCAGTTTCGCGAGATTGTATTTCGCTGCCCTACGAATAAAGCACTTTCGTCCGTTGGCATTGGTGCGATTTTCGAATGACATGTGAAGACACTCAACGTGGAGGAGACATTCAGTGCAAGCATCTGCATAGTTGAGCTATGATGCTAGCCAACCCCGCTATTAGGTTAATTCCAAGGTCGCTCTATGTTAACTCCATTGTTCGAAGAAAAAAATTCATCACGCACGTAGACAGTACAAAGGCCTATTTCCGGTCACATCAACAGCATTGCGTGGAACCGGTTGTCGCTAAGTAACAAGACGTTCAAATACCACCCTGCTTTTGTTGCTGCAAGAAACATCAAATTTTAAATACAGTGTACAACGTATACAGTCCGTGTTGCGACTGGTGGCAACACTGTCCGTGCAATATGTTCCACTCCAAGGAGCATTCCACGCACTGCTGGAATTCTTACACTACAACACGTGGCACCTCACACCCAACTGAACAATATGAATTCAATGTTTATTCAAATCAATTAATTTTTCTCATTTGTATATTTAATATATAAAATCTCTATATTAATTTCTCTTTTTGGCTTTTGTTTCTCTCTGCCCTCCTTTGTTGGTTTCATTTTTCTTTTTTAGTGTTCATTCTCACTTCTTTCCTTATTTTTCATTTATTTCTTTGTAAGTTCCTTTCTCTTTTCTTTCCGTATTTAGTCATATCTTTTTTCTTTTTCTTCTTATTTTTATGTTGCCTTTTTCCTTTACTTAACTTGTTTGTACATTTATACATTTTCTTCTTACTTCTTTCAGTACTTTTCTTTCTTTCTTTCTTTCTTTCTTATTTTTTCAACTTTTCTACTATTTTTATCTTATTTTTCGTCTTTTCTCTTCAATTCTTTCATTACTTTTCTTTCTTTCTTATTTTTCTACTTTTCTACTATTTCTATCTTATTTTTCATCTTTTCTTTTCAATTTTTCTTTCTTTTCTTTCTTTCTTATTTTTTCTTTTTTTCTTTCTATTTTTATTTTATCTCTTTTCCTTCTTCCTTTCCAATTTTCTTTTTTGATTTAATATAGTATCTTTTTTTTTACTTTTTTTCTTTTCTTTCTTTCTTTTATTTCTTTCTTTCTTTCTTTCTTTCTTTAATTTCATTTTTAATGATTCTTTCTTTCATTTTATTTAGCATTATATCTCATCTTTTCTTTCTTTCTTCTTCCTTTCCCATTTTCTGTTTTGATTTAATATAGTATCAATTCTTAATTTTACATCACTTTTTTCGTTCTTCTTTTCTTCTTTTTTATCTCTTAAATATTTAATTTATATATTTTTTGTTTCTTTGCTTCTATCTTCATTTAATAATTCATTTTTAATGATTCTTCTTTAATAATTTATTTATCGGCCTAGCATTTGTTTAATTTTTGTCTCTTTGTTTCGTTTGCCAACCTTTGAAACTTGGTCTGGACTTTCTTTCTTTCTTTCTTTCTTTTTGTATTCAAGAACAAGCGTAATCACTTCATACCTAGATTCAAATTTTAAAAAAATGAACGCATTCGTCATGCGATTGAATACACCATGTGGTGAATCAACGACGTCATTTATATTGGCATTTATTGTGATAAGAAGATGAAATGTGAAAAGAAAAGATTATTCCTTTTAAAATTATTCATGAAATGAATAAGTTGAATGATGATGATAAATCAACGAGTTCCATGAAATCCAATATGAAGATGAAAAACCACATTAGAAAAATATCAACGTTTTATGATTTTTTAAAATTAAAACTTTTCTAAGTAGAATATGATGATGAAGGCTCTGAAGGATAAAAAGAACTGGCTATATGAAAACTATGAAGCATGTTATGGTAAAAAATAGTGAATCAGGAGATGAAGGCGATGAAAATGATCTAGCATGAAGATGGTAATGTAGATGACAAATGATTTGAAAAGTTGTATTTTCGTAAGAAAATATTTTATTGTGATGTAAATGAAGTTTCTTCTATCGAATATAGTGATGAAAATGGTTTTGATTTTCTCTAGATAAATCAAAACGTCTTTATGTTGATAAAACTTTTGAAGTAAAATATTGTGATGAAAATATTGAAGTAGAATATGATGAAATTGATGAAAATGAATATGGCGATGAAAGAAATAGAATATGATGATGAAAATGAAGTAGAATATTTTGATGAAAATTACAAAGTAAAATATTAAAAAGTATTCAACTTTGTGTGATTGGAAGATTTAAATTCTGCCATGTTAAAAGCCGCTCACTGAACTGCACAACTCCACTATAAACGTTAGCACGTAATGAAACTGTTGTCTACTGTGCATATTGATGTGATATAGTTACGAAAGTCATCCATCCACATTTGCGGATATACTGTGAATTATTTATGTGAACAGAGTACAGTATACATAAAGATAGTTAAAGCAATAGAGCCGGCCGGCGTGATCTATTTGCGTGACTGCACTCAACCTGAAAAGTTTAATTTGGTACGAACTTCCTAGCTCTAGTGATGAAGATGGCATTGTATGTTGTATAACTTGGGTTGTGATTATAGAAGTTTGATAGCTGGGAATTATAAAGGAAACATGGATTTTTCTTATTAGCTAATAACCGTACCTACTGTATTGACACAAAGTGCTTTTGAGTCAGTAATTGATACGCATTATGCCCTGGTTTCCTATTGAATACGAGTGCCTCGTGTTGGTTCACGTCACCTCACACGTGCACTGCAAGTTTTAATGATCCCAGTGCTCTTGTTTGGAGTTCATGTAATTCTAGCCTTCGCTTCCTTCCCACTACTTTTTGTTTTCAATTGCAGGGTGTACTGCTACAAACATTCACTTTGAAAGTCTAGCTTCTAGCCACTTGGAGACCCAAACAAAGCGTGTGCAGTGTGCAAACGAGCGATATTAACGATGCACGGCGAGAATGTCTGTCGGATGGTTACTTGCTCATTGTGAGCAATATAAACACAAAATACTGTAATGCTGCGAATAATCTACACTATTTCGAAAATTTTACGAAATAATTTTTCAGCAACTCCTATGTCGAGAGAGAAATGCTTCTTACTTACTGGCTTTTAAGGAACCCGGAGGTTCATTGCCGCCCTCACATAAGCCCGCCATTGGTCCCTATCCTGAGCAAGATTAATCCAGTTTCTATCATATCCCACCTCCCTCAAATCCATTTTAATCTTATCTTCCCATCTACGTCTCGGCCTCCCCAAAGGTCTTTTTCCCTCCGGCCTCCCAGCTAACACTCTGTATGCATTTCTGGATTTGCTACATGCCCTGCCCATCTCAAACGTCTGGATTTAATGTTCCTAATTATGTCAGATGAAGAATATAATGCGTGCAGTTCTGTGTTGTGTAACTTTCTCCATTCTCCTGTAACTTCATCCCCCTTAGCCTCAAATATTTTCCTAAGCACCTTAATCTCAAACACCCTTAACCTATGTTCCTCTCTCAAAGTGAGAATCCAAGTTTCACAACCATAAAGAACAACCGGTAATATAATTGTTTTATTAATTCTAACCTTCAGATTTTTTGACAGTATATTAGATGATAAAAGCTTCTCAACCGAATAATAACAGGCATTTCCCATATTTATTCTGCGTTTAATTTCATCTCGAGTGTTATTTATATTTGTTGCTCCAAGATATTTGAATTTGTCCACCTCTTCAAAGGGTAAATTTCCAATTTTTGTATTTTCATTTCGTACTTTGTTCTGGTCACGAGACATAATCATATACTTTGTCTTTTCGGGATTTACTTCCAACTTCTTACTTTCTTAGTACAGAAAATATGTCGATCCTGTAAAAAAAATCTTCTTGGAAAAACAAGAGAAATTACAACATCGCAGTAAGTTCAGTAGCACTTGCCAACGCATGGAAACACTTCTCCGAAACAGTGAGGGGGATCATATTGTCGTTGTCAACATTACATCTTCTGTTTCGCGATGTGACTACGCTTGGCAACTAACCGTTACGACTCCCAAAACACCATTTTACGTCGTTTTTAATAGCCATTACATATTTTACATTTTTTGTATAACAATTTACGAATTTTATTGGTAATAGTTAAGTAACGGTAGCTTATAATATCAGTGATGTTAAATTGAGGCTTTCCCTGGAGTAACAATTTAACGTACGTTATATCGTTTCTCCGTTTCCAGTATGTAATAAGTCCTTAATGATATATTTCCCTCCTGAAAAAAATATTACTTCCCTCCAACACATACTTCGCCGTCTAGAAACATTTGAATGTCGTTCTTCGCAATGCTGTTATACCAAATCTAAATGTTTGATGCTCTGTATCTCAAATTCAAGATCTTGCAGTTAAGTTCTTCTTCCAGAGAACGCCCCAATTATAACTGCAAGGAAGAGATGTAAATAATAACGTGATTATGTAGACAGTTCAGGAGCAAGTTCTAAATAAAAAAATTCCAAGTCCATTTTAAAAGTTAATTCCAAAATTTGTCCGTCACCCTCATGTTGTATTGAATTCAAGTAACGAAACACGTCAATTTTTTAGTGGAACAGGAATGAAATTTAGACGAAATACGGAGCTAAAACCAGGTTTATGAAGACTCAAAAGCAGTGTTCCTGTAAAAACAAAATGGATATCTTAAGAATCTCTCAACTTACTGATAGGGTACATTTGGTTACAAAAAAAAGTTACCAATCACATTAATTGGTAGACTAAATTTCGAACTAGTCATAACAAGGGATACAACTCGTAATACAGTTCATGAAAAGCACAGCACAAAGAATAGATTTTAGGTTTAACTGTTCAAAGTTCATTCTTTACAGTTAAAATGATATCATTAAATAGCGTTGAGTTAAGTTACAAAATTGTACCACTTTTCCATTGCTATTGTTCATAGTATTATTACTAATAACCATTCTGTTGCTCCAAGGCAAAATGTGATGTCATTTCTTGCAGTTTTTCAGGAGTGAGCATTTAAACTTTGAAAGGCTTTATAAAATCACAGGAACGGTTTTATTGAGAAAGATAAATGCGATAGCTTTTCGTTGTTTTCCGCACATTACTCTCTCTCTTTCGCGTCTTAAAAGATCCAGAAGGCCCCAGCGTGGAGGTGAGGAGAGTGGATTCGACCAATTAGGCCCTCGAGACTTCACCGAAATTCACCGCAAGAGTTAAATATCAGTTCTATCAAGGTTTTTGTCTCGATTAGAAACCGGGATATCCCAATTAGCCTTTTTCCCAATAATAATGATAATAATAATAATAATAATAATTATATTATATTATATTACATTAATAATAATAATAATAATAGACTAATAATAATAATAAATTATTAATTAATAATAATGTAACGACATTAGGCCTATTATTATTATTATTATTATTATTATTATTATTATTATTATTATTATTATTATTATTATTATTATTATAAGTAAATTTGTGTTTATGTCTCTAAGTACAGTAACAATTTTATTATTATTTTTTCCTTTATACTTCAGCATCAAATTCGCTTATAACACGTTTTAATTTGAAAGAAACGTTAAATATAGAAATACATTGCCTAAGAGACTTCTAAAAATGTCGTTACATTAACAGACGCGTAACGGATGTCTACCAGTGGATTTTTTTTTCTTCGATAAAGATACGCTTGTGTTTGCTTGCTTTCTGTGAGCCCATATGCCTTATCGGTCCGTTCCAACGCACCATCTGCCACCAGGAGACGTGGGTGAGTGCTCGACTGTGAAAATGGAGGGAAGCTGGACGTGCCCGCCTTTATCGAAATATTGCCTTTACATTGAGATGAGGAGAATGAGAAAAAGTTTTAATGTCGGGACATTTGAAGTTCAATGACTCTGTCAAAGCAGATGGACATGTACAGTGTTGACAAAAGTAAAGCTGACACAAGACTTCAGAATAAATTATATAGGTCTATAGCAGGAATTATAATAATGTGGCCTTTTAGGCCTGTTTCGGCCCCATTCATTAGTGTTTGAATTTTATGGCTGGTCTCTTGTATCCTCTTGGTCTGTAAGACATTATCTTTGGGATTTTTGTGCTGTCCATTCTCTACTTACACATGGTAAAACCCCTGATCACAAATACATATTAGATTGGCCATTCCCATGTTATCAAATGGTGACATAAAATGAGATCAACGGCCAGAGCCTCCACCGTCGAAAAGGCATTTTTTGGTAATGACCGCTAGATAGAAGTACAGTTGCTTCATGCAATTCCATAAAGCTGCATCTACACGGTTAAATTTTTTATGCGCGTACGCATGCAATTTGGGAAGAATATTGAAAGAATCAAGTTTAAAACGCTTATTAAATTAGGATGCATGAAGATTTTGTGTCTACATGGTGCGCCGTTGAACGTCATCTTCACTACGTATATTAAATATCAATCTTGCGTGCATTGCTTGAATGCGTAAAGTTGAAAGAAAAGTTGAACTGTGTAGATGCACCTTACGGGTTATAACGTAACTTCTTTTGCAATCGCTAAATGGCAGCATAGTGAAATTGATAAAAGAGGTTGCCTTGAAAGTTCATTAAGCTGATCAATCTGTTATATGTAATCAGAGGTAAAACCAACCAGACTTATAAATGTTAATTTTGTCTTTCGGTGATTCAGCATTTAATTCTGAAAAAAAAAAAAAAAATTTCTCTGTTCTTTCTTTTTTTAAGTCTAAAAAAGTATAAATAGCTGTTCTTCAGAGAAATTTTATTTCAGTGATTGTTAATCTTTTCTTATACCATTGTTAACTCATTCTTTCATAGTTTTCTGCCCAAGGATAGATCTTTCACTGCAAACCCAGCATTCTCCAATGTTTCATATTTCTGCCTTCCTCTTTGTCTCCGCGTATGATCCATATATCTTAATGTCGTCTCCGAAGTCTTCACACTTCAGAAATTCTAAAAGATTCTCCCACTTGCAAATTTGAAAAAAAAAAATAAAAAAGGAATAATAATAATAATAATAATAATAATAATAATAATAATAATAATAATAATAGTAATAATAATGAAAACAATAATAATAACAAGTCTAATATTAATAATGGTAATACAGTATTAATATAGTTTCCCTGCATAGTGAAATAGAAAAATACAGATAGAATTGGAGATGGGATTAGGCCTATAGGTGCAGGAAGTTTGGACCAAGTTCGATAATTTTAATACCAATCAACAGTACGTTTGGACCAAAAATGGCGACTCGTTGGGCCAGTCCTTTCACGGTTGACAACACGTCACGCCGAGAATAACGTAAAGTGTCGTAGAGCTAACATTAGCATCCAATCTTTACAAATGCTTTGTTTTGCAATGTCGTTAGAAGTGCGAGGTAACTTGTTCGAATGTTATACGTAATTCACAGAGAATAGCTTTCAGTGTCATCCAAGGAATATTAGATTATTGATGCGAATGTTGCAATATGCTTTAAAGTTTTTTCGAACTAATGTTACAGGATTGACTGCTACATAATATGCATCGAAGTGTCTTCATCTCCTTATAAAAAGAGTGAAATGATTTATCGCTCTGTCTTACTAACAAAATACTTGGTATGCTGCAAAACTGCAAACTACAGTCTCTTACGTAATGCATGGCGCACCTAGACGCAGATTCACTCTTTTTAACAATAATTTTTATTCATACTTCGTACAATATGAAAGTAAAAATGTGTTTGGGCCTGCAATATACTGTAGGCCTATTACATAAGAGTCTCTTCGTAGATTGTGAAAGAGCGGATACTGTTTTCCTTGAACATGTCGGCTAAATTAAACCGATGGAAATAAAAGAATACAATTAACCTGTATCAATCTAATGTTCACGCAGATCTTATCACATATGGGTCGAAGGTGTAACATTTCCTGGTGACCAGAGTTCCACACAATGCTTTCATTGTTTGCGTATAAAATATATCACTGTCATCCTCCAGAAATATACTGTACAAACGTTTTCATATTACGTTCTCACGTGCGGAATCATTTCAGTCCACAACGTCGGAAGGCCACACTGGGCTTGATGAAGTTCCGACAAGAGTCTTTCAACCACCTGGGAGAAATGAAAGGGTTACTGAAGAGAGACAGAATTAAACGAAATAGTAATATGCGTTACAAGAGCGGTATGTTGAAGTTTTCATGTTCGAGGAAAAGTTTGAAAAAGCGAAACGTAGTTGAGCTTTTTAATTTCCGGGAATTGAAAGAAAAAAAAAAAAAAAAAAAACATACCGCTCGTGTATCGTACATTATTTTGTGCGAAGATAGTTTATTACATACCTGAAAGAGGAATTTCTAATTAGTTGCAATGAAATCTCCATCTTGGTTTCTGTTCAATGACGGCAAATTTGCAAAACAAAAATATCTATCTTCAACATTGTTGCTTTAAAATGTTTTCTGTGTTTACTACACTCCAGCAGGCCGTGATATACGTCTGTCCTCTTTTTCCCCCAGTCTATGATGAGTCTGGAATCTTGTTGATTTTTTCACGGCTTCCTTAATGTTACTTGCATCACGAATGCAGTAACTTTAGTGGAATTGCAGAGTTTACTTAATTTTTGCAAATATTTAAAAACAATAATTAACAGTGCAATTTAGGTGAAATTGCATTGATAAATTTCCACTTTATAATTATTACTATATTGAACGTCTCTAAAAATAATATATTAAAAGCCTAAAGCAGTAAAATCAATGTCACTTAAGCGGTAAGAAGGGGGAAATTGTTATGTGTGTGTTAGGTTGGGAATACTGAATGTGGAATTTTAGACTTTCCGCGGATTGGTTTTGTGCGGAAACCAAGCAAATACGCACGATCTCGCACAAACATTTTTATACATTCCTTATAATAATATGGATCAAATCATGTACTTACTAAGCATTTTCAAATACCGCAAAAGAAAACAACATATTCTTAATACTGGTTTGATGTCACTATAGGATTTTGTACCTGTAAAATACAGAGTGTCCTTCTTTACTTTTCTTCCTATGATCATGGTCTTCGTCTTGTTGGCATTTATCTTCATTCCATACTGCTCACAGCTGTCATTTAGCTCCAGTAGCATATCCCTTAATATCATGTCCTCTTCTGCTAACAACGCCAAATCATTAGCAAATCTTATGCACTTAATTATTCCTCCTCCTACTATCACTCCTCCCATGTTCTGAAAACAATTCTTCACTAAATCCTCCAAGCAGATGTTGAATAGGGTAGGTGATAAAGGGCATCCTTGACGTAGGCTACTCCTCTCCCTATTTCGCTTCCTTCTGACATTTCTTCTCCTGTCCTGACTGACACGTTGTTTCATATAAAGATTAGTCTACTGAACAGTCTCCTCTCTTTCCAATCCATGTCAATTTTCTTTAGGATCCCCATCAATTTATTCCAATCCACTCTGTCAAACGTCTTTTCTAGGTCCACAAATACTATAGGCTATACACTTCTTTATTCTTCTCTAGGTATTTTTCGCCGATTGTCCGTAGCAGTCCAATTGCATTTCTCGTACCTTTTCCCTTCCTGAAGTCAAACTGCTCTTCTTCCAACTGTTCTTCCATCTTAGAATACAAACGTCGATTCAGTATTCGCAGAAGAATCTTCGCCGAGTGTGATATCAGGTTGATAGTCCTGAAACGTTATATTTCTTGGTATTATGCTATTTTTCTTCGGTATTGGAAGCAACACTGTCTCCGTAAAATCTTCAGGCCAGTCGCCTTTCTCATATAGATATTTAGATATTTATTTATTTATTTATTTAACCTGGTAGAGATAAGGCCATCAGGCCTTCTCTTCCCCTCTACCAGGGGATTACAACTACAATATAAAGAATACAGTTACAATTATAATTACAATTAATATTGAATTTACAAATTCAATAAAAATCAAAGTACTAAAAGAATTAACAGACTAATAAAAGCTAGACAGTTCATTGTAAAAATTTAAGAAGAGAGAAAATTTTTTTATTAATTAAGTAAAAATTAAACCTACTCTACGCAATAAGAAAATGCTTAATAAGTTTGCTTTTGAACGCTACTAAATTCCGACAGTCTCTGATGTCACCGGGTAGGGTATTCCACAAGCGCGAAAGCGAGATTATGTATGATGATGAATACGATGAAGTCTTATGTGTTGGTATGGCTAGTATGAGGCTATTTTGCGTGCGTGTGAAGAGATTATGATACGATGACAGGTAACTGAAACGGGAGGCAAGGTAGGTAGGTGTAGAGGTGTGAAGGACTTGGAAAAGGAGAACAAGAGAATGAAAATTTCTACGTTCGTTAAGCCGTAGCCAGTTTAGTGTTTGGAAGGATGGGGTGATGTGGTCAGCGCGACGGACATCGCAGACGAAGCGAACACAAGAATTATGAACACGTTGTAATCTTTGCGACTGGTTGACATTGAGGTTGATCAGTAGAGAATCACAATAATCGAAGTGGGGCATTACAAGTGTTTCCACTAGTATTTTTTTGAGTGATAGCGGGAGGAATTTTCGAATGCTGTTTAAGGAATGTAGTATGGAAAGTACTTTTTTGATAATATGGGTTACTTGATAATTCCAGTTTAAATGCGTGTCAAAGTAAACTCCAAGGTTTTTAACACAGGAAGCAAAAGGAATTATTGTGTCGTTTAACTTGACTGGAAGAGCAGAAGTAATGTTCCATAATAGACGTTGGTGTTCCGCTAGGATTGCTTGTGATTTTCTTGCATTGAGAGTCAAACCAAACTTTCTGGCCCATGAAAATATGGATTGAAGGTCCTCGTTAAGAATGTGTATTGCGTCATTGAGTGAGTCAGGGGTTGTATGGATATAGATTTGTAAATCGTCTGCGTAAAGGTGATGCTTACAGTGCAGTAGAGTCGAAGGGATGTCATTTACGTGAATAGTGAATAGTAGTGATGATAGAACAGATCCCTGTGGGATTCCAGAATCAACGATACGCCATGAGGAAGTTCGACTTCCAATGGAAACACACTGCTGACGTTCGCTGAGATAAGAGGAGAACCAAGAGACTGTGCTTTCTGATAGTTGGAGTAATCGTAATTTTCTCGTTAGTAAGTCTATTTTGTTGCATAATGATAGAATTTTCTTCTTGTCTTCACTCAAGTATTTCACTAATTCAATGGGAATCCCTTCAACTCCTGTTGCTTTCCCATTCTTAATTTCCCTAAGCACTAGATCAACTTGTTTCCTTAAAATTGAAAATCCTTTATCGTCTTCTGATACTGCTGCTTCGTCTTCTATAGCCAAGTCACCTAGATGATTCTTTGTCTCATATAACTCTCCTACATATTTCGTCCATCTGTTCGATATGATCTTATTAATAGATTCCTTGTTAGAGTAATTCTTAGAAATTCTCAATATCAAGTTCTGTCGGTAAAATCCTCTTTATTCTCTAGTCTTCTACACTGTATTTTATGGATCTCGTAGGGCACAGTTATTTCGCCAGTTCAGTTGCAGAATTTTGACACCAGATGTTGCTACGATAAACAAAGAACTCTCGATTAATTAAAACAGATGACAGCGCGGCGCTGGGCTAGGAGAGGGAAGTGCCAAATACGGTAGTGGCCAACCAGCGCGTGCCTGGCCCACGTCCAGAGCGGTGGGACGTGGACCAGGTGAGGCTGGGTGACACCTGCCAGTGAATCGTGACCCTACGGCCGCTCTGAACTTTGCATAACACATCTGCTCTCTGCACGACAGCATCCAGTATTTCCCGAAAATTCCTATTTCCAATTCTGTCCAATGTACAAACGCAATTGAATATCACTACTACATAGTAAAGAGATCTAGAAGGAACACATTTCAGTTTCATTCTCAACTTAAAATGGGAATCACAAAGGTGATGCATCCTTTCTCATAACACTTTACGTCTTTCGAAGCAATTCAGTTATAATTTTATTAATGGCATTACCGTTTCTTATTCGAAAGACATATAATATAATATAATATAATATAATATAATATAATATAATATAATATAATATAATATAATATAATATAATATAATGTAATATATAATATAATACTTACTTACTGGCTTTTCAGGAACCCGGAGGTTGATTGCCGCCCTCACATAAGCCCGCCATTGGTCCCTATCCTGAGCAAGAATAATCCATTCTCTATCATCATATCCCACCTCCCTCAAATCCATTTTAATATTATCTTCCCATCTACGTCTCGGCCTCCCTAAAGGTCGTTTTCCCTCCTGCCTCCCAACTAACACTCTATATGCATTTCTGGATTCGCCCATACGTGCTACGTGCCCTGCCCATCTCAAACGTCTGGATTTAATGTTCCTAATTATGTCAGGTGAAGAATACAACGCGTGCAGTTCTGTGTTGTGTAACTTTCTCCATTCTCCTGTAACTTCATCCCTCTTAGCCCCAAATATTTTCCTAAGCACCTTATTCTCAAACACCCTTAACCTATGTTCCTCTCTCAAAGTGAGAGTCCAAGTTTCACAACCATAAGAACAACAGGTAGTATAACTGTTTTATAAATTCTAACTTTCAGATTTTTTGACAGTAGACTAGATGACAAAAGCTTCTCAACCGAATAATAACAGGCATTTCCCATATTTATTCTGCGTTTAATTTCCTCCCGAGTGTCATTTATATTTGTTACTGTTGCTCCAAGATATTTGAATTTCTCCACCTCTTCGAAGGCTAAATCTCCAATTTTTTATATATCCATGTCGTACAATATTCTGGTCACGAGACATAATCATATACTTTGTCTTTTTGGGATTTACTTCCAAACCTATCTCTTCACTTGCTTCCAGTAAAATTCCCGTGTTTTCCCCAATCGTTTGTGGATTTTATCCTAAAATATTCACTTCATCCGCATAGACAAGCAGCTGATGTAACCCGTTCAATTCCAATATATAATATAATATAATATAATATAATATAATATAATATAATATAATATAATATAATATAATATACTTCCTTACTGGCTTTTAAGGAACCCGGAGGTTCATTGCCGCCCTCACATAAGCCCGCCATTGGTCGCTATCCTGAGCAAGATTAATCCATTCTCTGTCATCATACCCACCTCCCTCAAATCCATTTTAATATTGTCTTCCCATTTGCGTCTCGGCCTCCCTAAAGGTCTTTTTCCCTCCTGCTTCCCAACTAACACTCTATATGCATTTCTGGATTCGCCCATACGTGCTACATGCCCTGCCCATCTCAAACGTCTGGATTTAATGTTCCTAATTATGTCAGGTAAAGAATACAATGTGTGCAGTTCTGTGTTGTGTAACTTTCTCCATTATCCTGTAACTTCATCCCGCTTAGCCCCAAATATTTTCCTAAGCACCTTATTCTCAAACACCCTTAACCTATGTTCCTCTCTCAAAGTGAGAGTCCAAGTTTCACAACCATAAAGTACAACCGGTAATATAACTGTTTTATAAATTCTAACTTTCAGATTTTTGGACAGCAGACTGGATGATAAAAGCTTCTCAACCGAATAATAACAGGCATTTCCCATATTTATTCTGTGTTTAATTTCCTCCCGAATATCATTTATATTTGTTACTGTTGCTCCAAGATATTTGAACTTTTCCACCTCTTCAAAAGATAAACTTCCAATTTGTATATTTCCATTTCGTACAATATTCTCGTCACGAGACATAATCATATACTTCTTTTCGGGATTTACTTCCAAACCTATCTCTTTACTTGCTTCCAGTACAATTCCCGTGTTTTCCCTAATCCTTTGTGGATTATATAATATAATATAATATAATATAATATAATATAATATAGACAAAATACTTACTCACAAACTACTTCTAAGGAACCAGGGGGTTCACTGCAGCTCTCACATAAGCCCGCCATCGGTCCCTATTCTGAGCAAGATTAATAAAGTTTCACAACCATACAGAACAACCGGTAGGCCTAATATAACTGTTTTATCAATTCTAACTTTCAGATTTTTTGAGAGCAGACTGGGTGACAAAAGCTTCTCAACCGAATAATAGCAAACATTTTCTATGTTTATTCTGCGTTTAAATTCCTTGAGTGCCCTTTATATTTGTTGCTGTTGCTCAAAGATATTTGAATGTTTCCACTTCTTGTAAGGATAAATTTCCAAGTTTTATTTTTCCATTTCGTAGTATGTTTTGGTCACGAGACATAAGCTTAATCATATACTTTGTCTTTTCGGGATTTACTTCCAAACTTATCTCTTTACTTGCTTCAAGTAAAATTCCCGTGTTTTCCCTAATCATTTGTGGATTTTCTCCTAACATATATTCACATCATCAGCATTTTAAATAGACTATATCTACAAAAATAGGCCAATTTCTTTCAAGAACATAATTTGCTTGAGTTAGCGTAGCAGCGCGGGCGGGCATTCAGTTTCTTTACGGTACGTAGGCCTAAGATTTACATCAGTTTTCAACTTCATTCATTCATTCATTCATTCATTCATTCATTATGTAACTCTTAACTAATAATTTAAGTTTGCATAGTATGGTAACTTTTCGCTGCCTCTCTCTGTATATGCATACATGCGAATATTTTCATTGAATTTAGTTAAAACTGCATTCGAATTGAGCATTTTGAACATCATAAATATCTAGTTTCGAGAAAAAGACAAACTTTGAAAAGAGATACAATACTGACATATGGAGCAGGACTACAGAAAAATCGCAACTGGACTTCAAAGAAGACGTAGGGGCAAAACAACTCTTGCCAGCAACTTCCTAAATGTCCAAGGAATATTTTCGCACAAAAAACCGAAAATTGATTTTTTGACCATTTTTTTAACCCAATCATAGTGTCCCTTTAGAAATTTCCTCACTGTAACGAATAATGAACTTCGGAATATGTATGATAAGAACTTTCTGGAGTTAAATTTTAACGTACCTTGTTAACATGTTTCGACCTATTTTCGGTCATCTTCGGAACTGGTCGTTGTTGGTCTTAGCGCCTCTTGTTTCCTGTGTGGGTGCGTTCGTAGTGTAGAGTCAAAGAGTGTATGTGTTTTGAAATTTAGTTATGTGTTGAGAATATCGTTGGGGTGTGTTTTAGTGTGTCTGTATATTTCATATTGTTCTAGTGTGTTGAGTTTCTGGCTTTTTGGTTGGATGTGCAGTATTTCCATGTCTGTGTTGATGTCTCTGTAGGTGTGGTTGGCATTTGTGATGTGTTCTACATATGTGGAAGTGTTTGTACGTGTTTGAAATGATCTGCCTGTCTGTCCTATGTAGAAGTTGTTGCAGGTGTTACATTTGAGTTTGTATACGCCTGTGTGGTTGTATTTGTTTGTTTGTGTTATTTGTGTGTTGAGATGTTTTTGTAGAGTGTTATTTGTTCTGTATGCGATGTTGTAGTTTAATTTCTTGAATGAGGTTGGAATTTTATGTGTTTTTGTTTTCGTATGTTAGTGTGATGTATTTTTCGTGTTCTTGTGTTTGTGTTGTATTCTTCTGTTTTTTGTGGTTTTGTTTTGCCTTACGTATTATGTTGTCTATTATGTTGGAGTTGTATCCGTTTTCTTGTGCTATGTATTTGTGTTTAGTTCTTCGTTGTAATCTTGTTGGTTCATTGGTATGTTGAGTAGTCTGTGTACCATTGTTCGGAATGCAGCTTGTTTGTGTTGTGTGGGGTGGTTGGATGTGTTGTGTATGTGTGTTGTTGTCGTCGTGGGTTTTCTGTATACTTTGAATGTGTGTTTGTTGTCAAGGTACGTTAACAAGGTACGTTAAAATTTAACACAAGAAAGTTCTTATCATACATATTCCGAAGTGATACAGTGTTAAAAGTTGTGTAATCAAGATGTAGAATAATGAACCTCAAATTAGAGCCTCCATGTTTGCCCTGGAATGTTGTACAAAAGAAATACGAGCATAAATTGTATGATTCCAAGTGAGCCAACAATGAAACAACACAATCTTCCTCGATGCTGGGACGGAAACGAATTTGATAACATTCAATTTGAGTGTATCGAACTCCCCTGCTAGGTCGACGCGTGCCTAGGAAAGCGTACCACCCTCAGCCAGCTGCCGATTGCGCATTCCTCAAAGCCAGGTGCTGGAGTGCATTGTTGCGCCTCGTGAAAGCCAAGAAGACTGTAACATTGAGTCCCCTACATCTGCTATCGCTGAAGATACCCTCACCTTCCGCCCACCTGTCCCACATCGCAGCCGGCTGGCTGTCGGCATCGACGAGTGGAAGAGTGAAACACGTCATGCTGTAACTAACAAGTGTGAAATATGTGGTTTTTTATTTATTGTATGCGACTGTCGATTAACGATAAAACTCGATAAAATTTACTAGGCATTGTTGTAACAGCACTTGATATCTATTTAATTTCACTCCGCTTCCCCACCTTTTACGTGTTTTTAATTGAAATAGTTTTCATAAAAAAATGTGGATCTAGATATATACCTGTTTTACAGAAACAGAAGGATTTGCTAAATCTAAATTTCGTTGAAGAATGATAATTACAGACAGACAAGGCCGAACCAAGTCCAAGGGCTAGTTCCTCCGATTACAATATTTGACGTAACAGTATTATTTTATAAGGCTAAGCCCATACATTTTATTTTAAACTACCATCGCATCGTCTCAAACTCAGTAACCGTAATATACAGTAGCTACGTTGAATAACTCCTTTGTCTTCTTTCGTTTTCTTTCCGCCTGTTTCTCAAAAATACTAGTTTAGTAGTTCACCAGTTACTAGTTACCAGAGTATATTTCACCAGCTCTAGTAGATTCTGTTTCTCAAACTATTTTACCAGTCTAGTAACTTGTGACAATTTTTCACTAGTCACATGATCTCTTTCATTAGTCAGCTGATTGAATTCATTTGTTTATAGTCATTGGTAGGTATTGCTATTTGAGGTTAGAAGGCTAAGTTCTTTGTGTTTTGGTTTTGATTTCTCTTTTCGGTTAAAATTCCATCAATTGAAAGCAAATTAACTATACTCAATATGATTAATGAATCAAAGAATATACTATTCGGTGCTTTTTCAAGCATAATAAGAAAAAATTATAAAGTAAACGAATGGACAAAAAATGTTGTAATATGTGTAGCTATGGAACTGATACCTCAGAACAAAGATTATGTATACTTTAGAGGGACACTTACTGGCCCAGCATTAAGAAAGCACCTTTGATGAGTACTAATTCAAGTTCACAGTATCATCACAGTCTAGTCATACAGTCGCGAAGCTTGAGTTGTGAGGGTGCTAGGAACAATAGACTGTGCCGGTACTATTTCGCATTGTATGTAATGAGGCGATATTAGCGATCCTAGTGGTTAGCAACTATCTATGGATGCATATTTACTGCGTATTAACCTTCGTGACTGTATATACTAGACTGTGGTATCATAATATAAACATATTATGTAGCTACTGGGTCTACTGCCGATATGAATGCCACTTATAACTTAATGAAAAATTCACAATTTTTTTTTCAGTTTTACATTTGATCTATTCATAAATTAGTTCGTTTTATATTTAATTTGTAGGCTAAAGTTGACAATGCCAGAAGAACTGGCAGTAGAGGAGGAAAGCCAGCAAAATTCACCGCAGTTAATGAATTGGTATTAGATTATTAGGAAAATATTCTGCATGTGTTGCTGGTCTAGGACAGAAAGAACTGATGGCATTGGAAAATAATCAACATCCCAATTTGTAGAGCAATGCGTTTCAGCACTTTACCTAAACTGTTCATTATATTTAAATAAATGCTCCCGTAAAGGAATAATAATTATAGTTTTAGCTCTTCTCACAACAACTTCATCACTTCAATCGGAATCACTAAACCACATGTATTAAAAAAATAAATACAATATTTTGTTTTGATTATCTGAGAAGATTGTCACTGGTAACTGATAATATAGAATTCACCAGTCTTTAGAGTCTTGTAGGAATATTCCTGTTGAATACTAGATTAGCATTTTGAGAAACAATCACTTATGAACTGGTGAAATTGACCAATATTACTAGTCTGTGAACTGGTAACTACTACTTTACCCTTGTAGTTTCTAGAAACACAGACTTGTAAAATAAACTAATATTACTACTGTACAGATAGTATTACTAGTCCATGAGTTTTATGAACCAGACCTCTGGACTTACAAGTTTCATTTATTTGCTACCGCTCTTCACGAAGTGAAAAATGCATATTGAATTGAAGTTTCTTTTAAGAATAAATTCTCACAATCCCATGGTCACTTACTCTGTTAGGCAGTAATTAAGAATGAGATTCATATCTTATAGATAACATTAAAGCTTTTTTATTTTTAGAAAATATACCGTTTCAGAGAAAGAAGCAAGGAAGCAACTCTATTGTATGACGACAGATCCGGTGAACTTCTTTTTATAATAGATTAATATCACCATGGCCATCTCTATTCAAGGTTGGGCATGTTGAACTAACTTGAGCAACACTGACACTGTATTGCTTTCAAGTGGGTTTCTTCTCTTATTTTCCCTATGCTATCACGTTATCAACATGCGTTTAACAAAGTTAACGGCCTTAAACAATGGATTGGTCCAACTAAAGTTATTATTAGTCCGGATAATGTATATTAATTATTTCAATCGGAAGACAGATATGTGTAACGTATTTTGATATTATTTCACGTATGCGGCGAAGCTTGAGTTGTGAGAGTACTAGGAACAATAGACAGTGCATTGTCTGTAATGAGGCGATAGTAGCGATCCTAGTGGTTAGCAACTATTTATGGGTTCATATTTACTACGTATTGAGCTTCGTGACTATATACTAGACTGTGATAATGTCGTAAATGCCTGACCGTGAAATGAGTGGGCCCGGGTTCAAATCCTGGTTGAGTTTTTCCGGAGTTTTCCCCTCAACCCATTAAGAGAAAATACTGGGTAATTTTCGGCGTTGGACCTCGGACTCATTTCGCCGGCATTATCACCTTCATCTCATTCAGACGCTAGATAACCACAGCAGTTCATAAAACGTCGTAAAATAACCAATTAAAAATTATAATAATATCGTAATGTTTACAAATTAGGCCTACTATATTTTGACGTGTAACGTCTATATCCGATCTGTATTAATAGGTAAATTCAGGGTTACGGTGTTAGGCTGTATCGCATATAACCGGAAGTGTTTAGGCGTGAATACGTATATGTGATATGGTGAAAAATAAAATGCTACAATTTATTTTAAGCTTCCATTACTTTCAGGTATCGTAACGTCAGGTTGCTCTTGAATTCCACGACGTCTTTTAATGTCGATATCAGGCACAACAGACGCAGAAACATTGCACTCTCTCGCACCGTGCGCGTCTTGTCCATTCTGACACTCTGATTTAAGACGTGCCCTTTATTATCTACTACGTTGAGCATTCCTTTGAGGCACCCCAATCGATTCGTCTCGATGTCTTCTACCATTATGATGTCCTTTCATCGATTTCATCGAGCGACAATCTTCGACATTTTGAAATTCTGTCGCCAAATTTAATTTTACATGTGCACCATTCCTTCGTTTTATATGAACTTTACAACAGCCTATTAGGCCTATGTCTTAAAGAACTTCTCATTTCCTTTCAAATGGCACCTCAATCATCGAAGTACGTCCATTCAATCTGAAGTTACAGCCGATACTAAAACAAAATGGCGTCGCAATCTGCTCCATTTTATTTTTCCTCACTGAACTATCATGACGTCATCAGTGGATGTGATTGTTATGTTACCTCGTGCATAATTATGTCCTCTACACGATGATATATGTCACTTTGCTCTAGGTTGTACAGTGGTTTCGAAAAATTAATTTCAAAATGGAATAGAATATAACGTAGAATCTATTTAAAAACTTCAGTTATTATAAAACTACAAATAACCTCTTAGAAAGCAACATAATTTAAAAATTGCATTAATAGAAAGCTATTCATAACTTACTACATAATATATTTAAATGATAAGACAGTTTATATTGTAATCCGCAAGTCATAACAGGAGCCACAGTTTCCCACACTTCCTTTCTTACGCCTTTCTTGAACACACTGTGTAGTCTAACAAATTATTCGAAACATTATTATTATTATTATTATATTATTATTATTATTATTATTATTATTATTATTATTATTATTATTATTATTATTATTATTATTATTATTATTATTATTATTTGAAATGTGGATATGGAGAAGAATGGAACGTGTGAAGTGGACAGACAGAATAAGAAATTAAGCTGTGTTGGAAAGAGTGGGTGAAGAAAGAATGATGCTGAAACTGATCAGGAAAAGGAATTGGTTGGGTCACTGGCTGAGAAGAAACTGCCTATTGAAGGATGCACTGGAAAGAATAGTGAACGGGAGAAGAGTTTGGGATAAGAAGATGATATCAGATAATAGACGACATTAAAATATATGGATCATATGAGGAAACAAAGAGAAATTCAGAAAATAGGAAAGACTGGAGAAAGCTGGGTTTGCAGTGAAAGACCTGTCCTTCGGCAGAACACTAAATGAATGAATGAACAAATTCATTAAATTTTGTACAGGAGCTTTCATAATTAAATGTAAACTGAATAAATAAACAATTTGAGATGGATGTTAACCTTACATAAGGGTAGGCCTATATTAGTGGCGGCTCCTGCATATTTCTTAAGAGGAGGAAAGAAATTAACAGGACTAAATGACACCTTCTTGAATGAAACATGCTACAAATTAGCCTACATGCATACATGTAAGACCAGGTAGTGTTTGGGTTGGCCTTCCCTTCTGTATAGCAATAATCTGTTCTTGTAAACTGAGTTTCATAAATTGCCCAAAATATATTATGATTTCACTTCCATTCATTGTTGAATAATTGCACAAATTAACAATTACAAGGAAATTCACAACCTCGTAGCATTTTTCGAGGACACTACAGCATCGCACGTGTTAGAAGAGACTAGCTACTTACTCGTAACCGTAACCGTTTTACGGAAATGGAAATGGGAAATAATCTGAGGAAAGCGAGAACACTGCACCCACCCACGTGGTCTGTGTTGCCACATGTACATTTTACAAGTTCAATATCACATACTTTTGAAGAATGTCAGTTCTCAACCCATGGACCTCGGACTCACTTGTAAAGTCATACTATCATCATTGTTCAAAGCTGCCGGTGGCCGATTAATTTTTTATGTTAAAAATGATGTAGTTTGGAGTACCTACTTTCAGTTTCAAATATATTTGTACAAAACAGACAACTTGGCTGATGCCCTGTCTAGTAAACAATGAATAGAAGTGAATTTCAGGGGCCAACTACGTAAAACTACTTCCTCTTTGTTTTACATAAACCCGACTTTAACTTTCAAATATCCACGAACGTTTCAAACCATGAATAATAGGCTATATAAAGTGCAATGAATAATATTTTTGATTTGTAATTAAAAAAAAAAAGTTTACATGGTGTCTTTCATAGCGTTGTTAAAACTGTTTTTGTTGTGTCTCCTCCTAGATGTGTTATAGTCCGGTTGAATGCAACATCGTTAGATGGCAGCGGTAGCGAGCTTGCTGCACGACCAGTCGGTTTCTATTTCCCGCCCATAACTGATTCAGTGGAGGATCTCCTCCCTCTCCGTTCATTTACTCGCTTTAAAACTCTGCTTCTTTCTCTGGCCGCTAGTGCGCTGTTATCTATGTGTGTTAACTGCAGTAGAGGAGGAATGGAGTGCCTTTCCTCTACACAGACAATCTCGCATCTTTCTCACAGCTTTCTACAGCACATGAGCGCGCGTCGTTTAAAACTCGATCAACCGGGTTTTTCTTATAGCTGTGAACTTAAAAATTATCGAATCTTCCTCGAATTTCAAGGCACATATTTTATTTGGTATTTACTTTCAAACGAAGAAAATGTGAGGAGGATGTTCCTCTCTTCCCTCCCCCGAGGAACCGCTACTGGCCTATATTGAATTCGCATTTCTTCACTCTTACTAACAATATGTCATACCGGCTCGTTTCGTAGGTTTCGTATGCTTACCCGGCTCATACCGGTCCACTTTAAGCATTGCGTCATATCCGATAAATTCGACAATATGAACGAGTCTGTTAAAATGAAAGTCGCATACATAGTCCTAAATAGCCTACTTGAAAGAGTTTACAATAATCCATGTGGGAAGGGGGAGTTTGCAATATACAGGGTGTTTAAAAATACGGGGCATAATTTCAGGTAAGTATTTCCCACATGTAGACAATCAAAATAGTTCATTACAACATGTGTCCGTAAAAATGCTTTATTTCCAAGTTAAATGGCCTTCAAACTTGAAATTCACCGGAACGTTTTTCTTTCCGCAATCAGCATGTATGGGCATATGAAATTACGTGCAACTGTTCCATCTCATCACCAGGTGCGGTTCTCCCTCAACATGTGGGCCGGTATCATTGGTGATCGATTAGTTGGACCCCATGTACTTGTAAACAGACTTACGGGGCAGGCGTACACAAACTTCCTGGAAAACACCATACCTCATTTTTAGAAGACACTCCACTGATCAATCGTCAACACATTCACTTCTTGCATGATGGCGCTCCTGCACACTTCAGTCGTACGGCTCGCCGGTACTTGGATCGAAGGTTTCCTGATCGATGGATAGGTAGAGGTGGCCCAATTGCTTGGCCTCCACGCTCACCTGATCTGAACCCTCTCGATTTCTACTAAAGTGAGCCATTTAAAATCATTGGTTTATTCGTCTCCGGTGCCTGATTTGGAATCCCTTCAGAATCGAATTGTGGCATGTTCTGAGGACATACGCAATACTCCTGGAGTTTGGGATCGTGTTCGCAGGTCATTGAGACATGGATGTGAGGTCTGTATTCAAGCAGGAGGTGGACATTTTGAACATCTTCTGTAATGACAACGACCTGCGGAAAGAAAAACGTTCGCAATTTCAATGTTGTGAAGGCCATAACTCGGAAATGAAGCATTTACAAATGAACTATTTTGATTGTCTACATGTGGGAAATACATACCTGAAATTATGCCCCGTATTTTTAAACACTCTGTATTTAACAAAATTAATGACATTCAGTCTTGCTTTGACACGGACGCGAAATAGACGCGAACACAATACATGTCTAACTATAGAAAATACAAGGTTGGCATTACTCACATAGTTATGAATAAAAGAAATGTATCACTATTTACGGAATACTGTAATGTGCTTATATATACAGTAGGTATATCAGTTAATTGCTAATTTTGTATGTGGCTCAAAAATAGTTCTTTACTTCTGTTAATAGTACCGGACGTTCTATTTGAATAATAGTAATAATAATAATAATAATAATAATAATAATAATAATAATAATAATAGTAATTGTAGCTTATTTATTCCATTAGCCTCTGGAAAGACATTACGCGCAATCATACTGATCTCCTCAAACCTCCTGGCACTTTCATAGTAATTATGTAATTATACAATTAATTAATTAATTTATTAATTCGTTAATTAATTAATCAATCCATTCATTCATGGTTTTCTGTCCAAGAGCAGGTCTCTCGCTGCAAACCCAACATTTCCCAATTTTCCTATTTTCCGCCTTCCTCTGCCTCCACATATGATACAAATTTACTTTAATGTTATCTGTCAGTAAATCCATATACCTTGGTTATCTGTCATATTAAGCAATTTCTTTTCCCAAATTTGTCGTTTACTGTTTTGTACATGATCATAATACATATATAAATAGACGTAATCTTTGTTCGGCAATGACAGAACCATGGCTTGCCAATGATCGTGAGTTAGCGATATGTCTGCCATCTATGTTCCAAAGTTACAATATGGCCGTAATTCAACTATTTCCAGCTGTTTATTGTTTATACTGGTGTAGTCTATTATGTAGCACAAGACGTTTGACACGTATTGACACGTCGAAAATTTGAAGCGATTCGGCACATATAGTCTTTAAAAAAGAAAACTTTAAATTACTTTTAAAAGTTCTGTAATTTATGTTAAAATGTCACAACAAATAATCTATCGTGAACAGTATGGTGCTCTCGGTAGAAGAATTGTATATGTGAAACCACCTGGTATGTTGTAGATTTTCACACATTTAAAAATAAAAAAAGTATTAATGTCTATAGTTGGGCGTATATACGGACCATATATTTGCCATTGATTTGCACTTGCATTGTAGAAAAATGCAATTCAGTTGTGTAGAAAAGTTCTTATTTGAGTAGTCTTTTTAGACCGGTTAATATTTTTCATGGATTTCTAGGTTATTGACACAAAAAAAAAAAAATGGAATTTGTCTTTGATATAAATCCGGCGATGGTGTCTTGAGCTCGACCACACAATTTCCAATTTTTTGCACTATTGCGAATAAGAAAGAATAGGCCTATTATGTTTACTTACATGGAGAGCGAGAATGTGAACATTTATCATGTTAATTTGCTGTCAAATTATATTTTGTGAAACTTAAGTTTCTTACGTCAATCAGACAAACCGTGCCGTTCTGAGCGAAAGTGAACAATGGGAAACAATGTAGACCTAGCCAACTTCGAGAGACAAGCGAATCACGATATATTCGCCCTGGACCACACATCATTATTACATTTGCACAACAATAATATATTCACCCTGCACCATACGTTTGGAGGATATGTGCACCTAGATGATTCTTACTCAGTAGTCTCGAGCTTTTCTAATTTATAATAAGTAACTTACTTCAGTTTGTTCTTGCTGAGGTGTGTAACTTTCTGTAGGCTAATTTTAGATCTCTACATAATTGCTATCGAAAACATATTTTTCAATAGTAAAGTCAAGAGCATAGAACTTTGATTTATTTCATTTTATCATTTTCAATCTGTTATTTAATAAAGCTGTATCAATTACTCAAAATGAAACCGAGGATTTGCCATGAATTACCTGATATTTGCCTTCCAGCAGGGGAAAACGTCAGAAAAAACCAACCATGCTGACTTTATCTTTTTAATTGTCTAAATAGTTTTCCATCTCGGTTTTATCTTATAATCCAATTTATTGCTAAATGTAATAAGTGCTTAACATACTTCAGAGTAAGTCTTGATTTGTGAGTCATAAAATTCCACTGTGGAGAAAACTTGTTTTAAGATAAGAACAGAAAGGAACTAACAGGTTGTTGTTGACTTTATGTTAATACTTAGATGTTCTCTCTCCTCTCTTCTTACACACTGCAGTTTGTCTACCTATTTAACATAGATTCTTGTTATAAGATAGAAATTAATGCATTTGACGAGTCTTTTGTCTGGAGGACATCCTCAATATGAAACAATTGAAACTCGTAATGCCTGTATCAAGGACAAGCTTTAATGCTGTAACGTTGTTAAATGTTAATTTTATTTCTTGGAAAAAAACTATGTTGAAATAAAGATAAAAATGAAGCTTCTTACATGCGAAGATTGCAAAATAAAATATAATGTTCCAATATATTTATGATTTGTTGAAAATATTCATCGTTGCAAAGTTAGTAGAATGGCTGAGATTAAAAAGGTGATAGATTGTAAATCTAGATTTATCTTTTTTCTGAAGTTTTAAAAGGTATTCCTTATTTTTGGTTTACAAGACCAATATTTTTGTTAAATTATTAAAACTAATGTCAAAGAGGTGCCTATAAATCACTTCGTGTTTTGAAGTTCAGATATTTGTAGAAATCTAGACAAAGAAAAACTTGGTATTCTTTTTATAGTATGCTTTTTATATATCATAATAGAGTTTAAACTTCAGCTTCTCTTCTTTCTCTTAAGATGAACCATGCCCTTTACTTTCCTTTTATGTACAATTTTTACCTTCACTTCGGTTTTTACCTCTACCTGTACTTCATCTCAAAATAAAATGATACGATACAATATAGGTATTCTTGTATTGTAGAATGTTTACAAACCGAAATAAACAAAATGATGCAATAATTTTTGTTTTGTAAAATGCCTATGATGAGGTATTTCCTCATTACACAGCTTTTCGCATTAAATTAGTCTACCTCTCCCATGGAAATCACAAATAGTTAATATTTCTTCACTCATGCTCTTCAGCAGTAGTCTTAATTTCACATGTCCATTCTATTTGTTTAAATGCATCATGTAAGTACTTAGGGTGAGTCTGTAGTGGAAGTTAGGAAAGAAAAAGCCTGTAACCTTCATTGGTGAATAAATTATACTGGTATTCTGTCTCAGAGCTGCAGAGTTTTCATTCAGGGTTGTACATATTATATGTTATGGAAAGGAAAAAAAAAAAAAATGTTTGAACTATTGCAACACTCAGACTGTGTTAAATGACTTACCCTTTCCTATGGTGATTATATTCAATTACTCCATTAACATTCCAAATTTTTTTTTCTGTATGTAATCGGCTTTTAATGTGTAAGATATCTTTCGATAACCGCTTTCCATTCTAGTAAAATGTTTCCTTGAAGTCTCCAAGTAATAAAGAAATAGGTAGACAATTAAGTATCTCTTCATTTTTGGGCCATCCATTGAATTATGACAGTGCAGAAGAGTTTACTGAATCTGATTTGTTTTTCACATTCAACATATTCATTAATATTTATTCTCCATTATAATTTTAACGTACATTTTATTAGCAACATTTATTTTATTTAACAATTTCATATACTTAAAATGCAGTATATTTACTAATTTTTGTTACAGATCAGACTACACTTGTAAGACTTAGTTCTTCTTTAACACTACCAACATCATTTCTGGAAAGTATAATACAATTCTTCCGTCAAGTGTTTTTGCCTCAAGGATATCCAGACAGTGTCAGTGATGATTATTATAGATATCAACTTTGGGATACATTACAGGTACGTTCCATACCAGTAGCAAATATTTTACAAGGTTCAGAGAAGCGAGGAGGCTGGTAATGAGCTTATGTCGAAACATTCTCACACAGATCTCCATAGCATATAGAGAAATATAAAGAAGTGTCAGGGGATTCATAGAAATTCTATAATTGCGTGAAACATTTATCTCAGTGTGCTGTTGTTGTGGTAATTAGTTTTTACGTATATTTATTTATGTGCTTATCTAATTATTTATTTATTTACATATTTATTTATTTATTTGTCTGGTGGAGTTAAGGCCTTCAGGCTTTCTCTTCCACTCAGTCAGAACTGACTACTACAAACAATATAAAATATAATATAGTAAACTAAAATAAATGCAATAAAATGATTTTACAAGATAGTAATAGCATGAAAAGATTTAAGTAAAGCATTTAACCTAAGAATATAAGGTAGACTAAGAAGTAAATGATAGTATTAGTAATATTAACTGTAGTAAGCCTAATAATTTCGCACAAATAGTAAAATTAATAAAAGAGAAAGGAGATGAAAGTTTGAGTAGACAAATCGTCAAATCGTATTTTACATTTAAAGATAGGTGTCTGATTGTTTAACAGACGAATTTTCAATAATTTCTTTCTTAATTTTGACAGCTCTTACAAGGGAAGGGTTTCGGCTCGAACAGGAATTTTTGGTTAAAAATTTGTACAGACGCTTACCTCACAATGGTGATGAAGACCGTAAAAGCATTAATTTGTGTAACTCTCCGTTTGGTTGGTATTGGTCAATACACTTCTTTAAAAATGTACATGAGGATTCTCTATAAAATGCATGAAACAGCATGGAGCAGAGCAATAAGCACAACACGCAAAAGCAACACCTGAAAATCTTCTGAATCACACTCCATTGCTGAAAAATCAAATGCCACCTGAATTACATTTTTGAAGTCTGAGACTTGTTCAGGATTCACGTAATCAGTTGACTGTCAGGAATACTGAAGCATAGGGCAGTATATTGGAGCAGACAACTGGTTATGAATAACAGAGTGCATTTGCATTATAAACACTCGATTCCCCAAGTTAAGTTCTGGATTCTCAGCAAGAGTCCTTATGTAATCTGGTATCCTCCAAGCATATATTTTGTATTGTCTGAGGAAATAGATATCCAGAGGCTGGATATATTTAGCTTTTTTAGGTGGAATGATCATACATTCTATGTCCTAGCCTTGGAATGATTCATTTATTAAGGTTGCGTCCTTGTGCGCATTCAGTGACTTACACAACAGTGTACACTTTTGATTAGCTGCAATATTTTCAGACAGAATGTTGGAGAAAAATGTTCTTAAAAGGGCTTTAGACATTTTACCACTCGCACTAGCTTCTAGGCTAGGCTAGGGCTTACGGGTAAGGTGTCCACCCCCTTAACTTGTGCAGTGCTCTCCCTATCCCTCAACTTGTACAGTGCTCTAACAGACAAACCACACATTACACAAACGAATGCTTTTGGGAGCTTTACAGAGATGTAAAGATGGGCCTGTATACAAATTTTGGATACGAAAGTCCTGTTCGAGCCGAAACTCTTCCCTTGTTAGCAACTCTGATATGAAAGGGGAGGGAATTCGTAGCTTTAGCAATTGACACTGTGAAGGATGAAGAGTATAGTGTAGTGTTGTGTGAAGGAATTGTGTCCTATCATCAAAACTGTTACATTTGCATACATGATGGGTTCGTTCATTTCAGAGGTTAGTTCACTTTATTGTAGCTACGATAGGTAGTGAAATCCGGTTGCGAATACCAGCTATAACGGCTGGGGGGATCATCGTGCTAACCACACGATACCTCCATTCTGGTTGGATGATCGTCCACCTCTGCTTCGGCATGTGGGCGTGAGGCCAGCAGCTGGCTGGTCAGTCTAGGCCCTTCACGGGCTGTAGCGCCACGGATTATTATTATTATTATTATTATTATTATTATTATTATTATTATTATTATTATTATTATTATTATAGTTTACTTTATTAACCCATAAAAGGACTTCTGTTTGCTCCCATATTTTCCTTGTCTAAGTGAACTCGTCCAATAATAGTGTGATGTCACTCCTCACTTGCTGGTCCTAAGCAGTGAGAACAAGTGACGTCAGATGTTGAAAGTATTTAATAATTATTACCACACAGCGGATTTTTGGTCCCGATACAGAAGATTAGATGTATGTCAGTTTGTCATTGAACTCAATGCTAAGCTTCCTCCATCTGCCAACAAGGGACATGACATCTTGTCACTGTGTACGGACCAAATCTCCGTTGTCTGATTATTATTAATATACCGCTCTCTGTTTCTTTGTGGTCTGCATCATTGCAGACAGTGATGTCACTGTATTAACAGAAAGTGTGCCCAGATTTCTGAAAAGTCTACCTTATAAATGTTTCACATTAAAATCAGCTGCCCATATCAAATTTAAGGATGTGTAAACTTACTTGGATTATTGCATTACAAAACAATGGCGCATACTTCGACAAAGTAGTTGAATTTTCATCTGATGTGACATATGTTATCAAGTGACATGTCAGATGATTTTGTTCACTGAACATGCTAAATTAATGCGTAAAATCTACTCAAATTTTCAATAATATTTTATTCGAGCTTTAATTTCACAACATTGCAGTTAGTATGATTAGCAATTGATCTTTTGTATCGGTCTGTGTGCTGTGGAGATTTAACGATATGTGGAGTTTGAGGGAAGATTTCGACTTGAGCTCATTAACAGTTCCCTTGTTATAATTTTTGTAGAATATATTTGACAACACGTTTAAGTTCTGAATAGTTCAATAGATAGGTCGAACTTATAGTTTTCAACTGCTTTGAATATGAAGACATTATTACAGAAACAGCCCTAGTCTTTTTTAATGAAATTGAGTTAAGGACACATTTGCTACTATTTTAAATGTTTATAGACTCCAAAAATTCAAGTGCAATAGACACAAGGATAAAACACCAGTTGAATGGGAATAGCTGACATGTATTATTCTTTTATTTTTTATTGTTCTCCTGAAAAATAGCAATTTTGACAATGGTTGTTTCTGTAATAATGTCTTCATATGTTATTTGAGTTGTCCTGTAGTTTAGTTTATTTAAGTTTTGTCATCACATAATTGACATTGTCATTCGATAGAGTTAGAGTCACTCTACTGACTGGAATGCACAGTTTCGGTCTTACACAGAAGCAAAGACATTTTTTTTTCACTAAAGCTTTTAGATCAGGAAAATTTATGCTTTTCGTTTTGCTTACTCTTCTTAAAGGAAACTTTATCTTAAAAAAATAAGATTTTTGGATTAGCCAACTCGTTGAAATTGTCTTTGTTGCTTATGTGATACTTCGATCTTGTACAGTTCAAATTGTATTATGGAAGAAAAGATATAGTCTGTAAACTATAGGTATCTTGTATAGTTCAAATTGTATTATGGAAGAAAAGATATAGTCTGTAAACTGTAGGTATATGCAATACTGTAAAGACTGCCTCTTCTATTTTTGCTGCTTCCAATACCGCTAGCAGTCACCACTTCATTTTCCTTTTCCACCTTCCTTCATTTTATCCTTCTCCATTCACTCTTTCTCATCCCATCTTCTACTTCATCTCCTACATTTTATTCTCCTAATCATCCTCCTAATTCTCGTCTTTTTTCTTTTTCTTCTTCATTTCCATGTTCTTTTACGCCATCCCTCTTTTCCATCTTTTATTGCATCATCATAATCATTGTCACCACCACCACCATTTTCTTTTTTTCCTTCATATTATCCTACTTTCCCTCATTATTCTTATTATTATTCTTCTTCTTCTTCTTTTTCTTCTTCTTCATTATCATCATGGCTTAGGCCTCTTGGCCTGTTCTAGTTTCAGATTAAGAAAACTGATCTCTCAGTCTCTTTGGCAGAATACTTGTTCCTTGTTGCTTCTTCTCTGTTAGTGTATTTTATGATATTATACCATTGATATGATACTCGTCCATCGATTTTGTTAACGTAAAATTCTAATAGCAAGCTGTACTTCATTTTGCAGGCTTTCTGCAGCACAATTACAGGAACACTTACCACGCAAGCTATTATGAAAGGAGTGGGTGTTGGAGATAAAGCTGCTACACCCTTTGCTGCGGCAATCACGTGGATACTTAAAGATGGAACTGGAATGGCCGGAAGAATAATTTTCGCATGGATTGAAGGGTAAGAAAAAAGTCTTTTTCATTACTGCTTTTATGTTAAAAGAATAGGTGTTGTGTTTTATATTTACAGGCATTCTCTGTTTGACGTTAGTAATATTTTCCTAAATATCAAACGTTCTGTGTGAAAATTCTAATGGGGAGTTTATTTTTCATTATTTTAAAGGGAAAAATTCTTATGTCACAGTGTCAACCCAAAACTTTCAACGAATTTCCTAAAACGTACAGCAAAATGCCACTACATAAATATTTTGAACTTTGAAATGTGTGCAGAAATAAGTTAATATTCTTTGACAATAATTATTATTGGTCGACACTTTTATATACATTTTATTGTACAAATATGAGGCCTGTCCAGAAAGCATCCAACCATTAAAAGAAACTTACTTAGGACAATGGCTTAGTCCCCTTCAAAGTACTTCCTTTATAACCTCACTTATTTATTGCAGCACCCATTCCACTTTTCAGGTATTCTGAAAATTTCTCTTTAGGGATCATTATCAGCTGCTTCTTTGTGTTCTGCTTATTCTCGACTCTGGTCGGTATTCTCTTCCTTTTAATAGTGATTTTAGGTTTGGGAAAAGCCAGAAGTGCAGGGAGCCAAATCTGGGCCGTACAGGGACTAACGGTCCTGAGTGATGATGCTGAGAGGTGTGATGAATGGGCAGGCACATTGTTGTGATGAAGCTGCCAGTCATCACTTGCACACAGTTGTGGCCATTTTCTTCTTGCTGCATCCCACAGTGTTCATAGAACTTCGATGTGGTAATCCTTACTTATTGTCTGGCCTTGAAGAGTGTATTCGTGGTGGCAGTGGCGGCTGGTGGTTTGAAAATATGGTGGTGCACAATAGATATCGGAGAGGAGTTAAACATACTTTACTTTAAAGTTTAAAACCGTGTATACCTGAGGGCTATACATATAAAGCTTATTTATATGCAATTAGGCCTAATAAGTAAAATGACTAAATACAAGCATACCTATTTATACAGAAAGTCCAAAAGTGGACGGGGTCGTGGATGGAGCTCTCTATATTACGACTTAACCTCATGAAAAACATTTGAACACAGAATCGTCATCAGAATGCTACCAAGTACCAAGTCCAACGTTTTCGTTCATAAAATTCAAATGCAGCTTTTGTAGGCTGTCGGGAAATAGCAGCACTTATTGTCAGAACGACAACTCTTACAACTTTAAAGCAAAATACAAGCTCCTTTATGTATTGTGCCGTTTGTGTGGATGCAGATTGAGAAAGTAACGTGCGAAATATGCGACTGTTCGTTGCACAAGCTGAATTAATACATTTTTCATGCTTATTACTTCGGACAAATGTCTAGTTGAAACAGATACTTTCCCAGTGAATTTAGTTTCTTCTGCACTGACGTTGGTGTCCCATGCCAGGGAGTGCGACAAACCTTTCTCAATGAGAAAGCAGTAGACCACGCCTCTAACCCCCTGTCCCTGCATTAGCCGAACATCTCTATAAACTACCTTCCATAGGTTTTCAACATCTTTGCAAACCAAGAGGCTCGAAGGCTTCTGCAGACGTACAAAACAAGACGCCAGCTGCAGATAGTCGTGAATGAAAATTGTAAAAAAAAATATATATATTTTTTAATAGTAACAAAGTCGGGAGATTAGGAACATTACTGGGGGTGTACAAACCTGCAACCCCCTTGAGAAGCCGCCACTGCGTGGTGGACAACACGTTTGAGATAAAAAAAGTTAGTAACATGACCATGATGTTGCTTCGACTTTAATGAGTTTTTTTCGAATGCAGAGATTCGTACAACTTCCATTCAGAAAACTGGGATTTTGTTTCAGGGTCATGACTAATCCCCCCCACACAGCCCTGCAGTATACATTGACTACACCCCAACTCTGGCTACTAGCAACAGGCATCTATAATAAACACTGATCAAAATACCCCTCATTTCTCGTGAAAAACAACAACTGAATAGACTACAGTGGACTATAGTGGACTTTTTGTTGTCAGCAAACAGCTGGATACATTAAGAAGATTGATTGATGACTAATCTCCGGTTAATATTTTTTTTAAGGAAATATAAATCATTGTTTAACATTTTCGAGCAACCTGTACGTCTTCAGAACGAAATTTCTTCTGCTTTTGTGACAGGAGCCGCAAAATGAATCTAGCCATCATGTATTTCATGCCATGATCCTCCATCAAAATCTTTGTAGCACAAGGTCTTTTCTTAATTCTCATATTATCAATAGCCAAATTTTGTTGATTGCACCCTCATATGTTCAATATTTTCGGGTATGGATTGCAAGTACTAATGAAGTGCATTCCATAATCCTCTCCTACACAAATTCCATCCACTTTCCCATGGTGCATGATTCTTACGTAAATTTGACGTCTATACCCTTTTCCGTTTCTATAATGCATTTTAGTAACATTTTGTGGCATAGAAAGAACATCTTGAATTTATTAAACATTCCTCAACTACAGATGTGTAAGTTTTCCCAAGGGAAATTTCTTTGTGACTCAGTACATACAGCAAGAAAAGAGAGTATCTATTGTATCTATCCTATCAGAAATATTCAAATTACAATTTCAAATGAATAGTGCACATTTTAGCAAATTAGATGCAAATTTCAGTGTTTGTTTTTCCATACATATCCAGCTCTCAATGAGCACAATGTTTTGTTAATAATGTTGTATTGTTTTTAGATTTTTTTTCTACAACTATCAACTGAAAAAAATTGTTGCATTAAAGGGGAGGCAGAGGTGAATATTTCAAAATCCACAAAATTTATCCGATTTGTTTGAAATTGATCATGGATACTAAGTTATTAGATGAACATACAAAGTTTCAACTTTCTAAGTACAATAGTTGTAAATATTAATAATTTTATAAAACTTTATATAGTTTGATATAAAATGCTCCATGCACCATATTGTAAGAAATTTTCAATATTTCTTTTTATTTATATGTCAATGATAAGTGTTAATTTATTATGTTAATAATTGTTTGGTTTTATTGTTTTTTAGGGCATTTTTTTATCAAAATAAAGATAATAAAAATGGAAAAAACCAAATTTTCAACTGAAAAAAATTGTTGCATTAAAACATACAATATTTTGTGTGATATTGGGATATTAAAAAGCAAGAAAATGTTAACTAAGGAAACAAGCGGGATATGCCTGTAAATGTTTGTAATGTGAAGTACAGAGTTTACAATGTGAGATCAGATCCCTATGTTTGTGACAGAACTCGATTGGATGGCGACTGTAAGAAATGGCGCCTCTTTGCTGATGCTTTGAATGACTCGGCAATGGCTCTAGAGCTGCTTCTGCCTATGTTTATGGAATACTCTACATACATTCTCTGCATTTCCACGGCCATGAAGTCTGTAGTTGGAGTGGCAGGAGGAGCAACGAGGGCAGCTATAACCCAGCACCAGGTATGGCATTTGGCCTCAGTTGTTAATGAGTACACTATTAGTATATCATGCTGATTTATGGAAACTAAATAAGATTTACGAGACTAGGAAGACAAGATGAAAGAAGGAAGAAGCAATAGATAGAGAGAGAGAGAAGGAACAGAGAGAGAGAAAAAATCTTATTCTAATAACTTTTTCGTATAAACTGATTTTAACCTTTACCACCACCACTAGCATTGTCGTCCGTTATCATCGTCGGTATCGTCATCATCATCACTGCCACAATCATCACCATGTCCACCGCCATGGAGTAATGATTAGCATGCCTGGCCATAAAATTAATTTTTTATCTAAATTTATTACAAGCATATTTCATAATGTGACATAGGCCTGCTGCGATGATCTAATCAAGATCTTATTAGGTTAAGGCTTAAAAGTTAAATTTTCATTAATTACATAGGTTGGATAAAAAGTTATGGCAACACTGCTGTCACGTGACGATGGTGCTTTCGAGAGCTGCCAGCTGTGTGGACATGAACAAGGACTGTTAGATGAGTTAGTGCAGCTAGCAGCGACAGTACTCTGTCAATCTACTGCAGTGTGTAGAACATTGACTTTCATAGGGATAGTGCGAGTGCCCTAAGACCACGTTTACAAAACTAGAGCAACGTTCCTGGATCAAAATTGAAGTGACACGAGGTCGTAGTGCACAAGAATGTTTTCAGGGACTGCGTGAAGCATGTGCCTATGCAGCGTTGCCATATGTGTTAAAGCGTTCCGGGAAGGCAGGATGCCGTTCAGGACAACCTCCATACAGGACGACCCCGTGTTGAGGACAACACAGTTCAACTCCTTGCTTCCCTGTTGGATGCTGATCGTCGATGGACTGCGCGTGAGTTAGCAGCGGAAGTCGGAGTATGTCAAAAAACTGTGCTCCACATTCTGCAAGACATTCTGGGTTACCACAAAATTACATGGCGTTTGGATATCCCATGAAATTTCCGAGGTTTAACAATGGCACCGCTATGCAGTCGCACAGGCCTTGTTGGACCGGTACCAAAGGAAAGATGACGACTTTCTTGAACGAATCATCGCTATGGAGGAAACCTGGGCTCGCTCATACGAACCAACCAAAGTTCAAATGTCAATCAAATGAATGGAGCATCCAGGTTATTCTCGTCCGAAGAAAGTGCGCCCTACACAAAGTGCTGTGAAGGTGATGTTCATTGTGGCGTATGACATTGATGGGGTAATACTGCACCACGCTGTACCTCCAAGGCAGACGGCAAACGCGACTACTACTGCAGGTTCCTGCAGCACTACCTTCGTCCAGCCCTTAGGAGAAAACGACACTTGGTGGTACAGAATCCCATCATTCTTCATGATAATGCAAGGAGTCACACCGCTGCTGCTATCAAGGACCTCTTGCGCCACTGGCAATGGGAGATTCTGGAACACCCACCGTACTCACCCGATATGAGTCCATGCGATTACGATCTTTTCACCAAAGTGAAAGAACCACTGCGAGGGACCCGGTACAATACCAGAGATGAATTTATCCATGCTGTAGGGCGGTCAATACGGAACATCAACAAAGATGGACGCATTGATTGTGTACGACGCCTTCCAAACATTTGGCAAAAGGTAATAAATAAGGGGGGCGACTATATAGAAGGTACGTAAATGTTGTACCCCTGTGAATAAAGCCATGTCAGAAATATTGAACTGTTGCCATTACTTTTTATCCAGCCCTAGTAATTACTGGTATGTCTGTTAGTTTGAATTTGTTTTCATGAGGTCATATTTATGTAGGGTTGCCAATGTTCCTGTTTCCCGAGATCTCCCATGTTTAGGCCTAGTTTTAATAGTCTCTCAACTCCCGTATTTCCGTACTCTTTGAGCCTTTTTCTGCTTTATTTTTGCATAATATACAAATGTATTTGAAACATTTAATTTTTTACGCGGTTGAAGGTGATTTATATGATGGATTCTGTTGTTTCAGAGATGCTTCTGAGATATGCAGTCTCTGTAGAAAGTAATACTTGCCAGAAATAGTTTCAGGGCTCACTGGTTTAAAATCAAACAGTGTTAGAGTTACAGATTAAAAAAAATAGTGAGAATTGTTGTAAGCATACCAGGCAGCAAAGCTCGTGCAAAGAGGGTTTTCTCTTATAAACAGTAAGTGAACAGATGTTCGAAACAGGAGCGTGACATCTAATCAAATCACAGTCAACTTCAGCTACTCATGTAGGGAATTTTTACAGTTTGTTTGGAACTATTATGCGAGGCAATATGTTTTAAAATACTCTTAATTTAAGCCTAACTGCCAAAATGTAGAATAAAATTTTTAGTACCGCTAACTGAATTGAATAATTTGTCAGTTTTCTATGTGAAATATTGTAGACCACTTAGTCTCCTGTGTTATCTTCAAGAACTAGTTGGCAACCCTATACAGTAAAACCTCTCCTTACGGACACCCCCAAGATACGGACACTCCTCATATACGGACAGATTTTTATGTCCTAACTGAAATAATATAGAAATAATGATAAATTTAACTCTCGTTTACGGACACTCTCAGACACGGACACGGACAGCTGTTTCACAGTCCTAAAACTTGCTTTACCTACTGACTGCGGACAGAACTTGGATTTCAAGACCTAATGTGTTACAAAAATGGAAAATTTAGTTTTGAGAACTGTACAGAAATTCTTTAACATGAAAGAAGACAATGAGTGTCTCATAGCCTACCACTAGCCCAGCCGACTACCCCTTGTTAGCTGGAAGCGGGTGGATAAACAAATTCATAAAATTTAACCTGTCTGTTCGGTCCAAGGTTTCCGCGATTGTGAAATTGTATTCAACAACACATGATAGGGTTAGTAGGATTATTCTCTTCACTTCAATTAGTTGTTCTATTTCGACAGACATTGCACCTGAATGTAAAGGTTAAGTTGAAAACTGTAAATTACTAACAATAAACAACAATTTAAACAGTAGGCCTACTGCATAACTGTAGACCTTGAATAAAATTGCATGGCACAGTACTGTATTTTCCTTTTTCGGTCTTATCTACTGTAGTTCAAAGTTGCAAAGAATTTACTGTAGTACAGTAGACTGTATTTAGAATTAAACTACAGTAATACATTTCATTTAAAGCATGAAGGGATACATAATGCATTTATAAATTTACTGTTTGATTGGGGAGCCTCCCTCCCAATAAAGGACACCTCTCAGATGTGGACAGATTGTTACGTCCCTTCGATGTCCGTAAATAAGAGGGTTCACTGTATTGCGTTAAATGGGATTTTTTTTTTGTCTGTCTACCTAATATTTATGCAAATATAATTGATGTATACTGTAGTTACATGTAGAATCATGAACTAATGTGATTATTTATAATAGAAATACGAACAGTACATGCATTTATGCTACCATGAAAGTAATGAATTTGTAACTCTTTTAGGCAATTCGAAACAATATGGCGGACGTTTCAGCAAAAGATGGAAGTCAAGAAACATTTGTTAACTTATGTGCATCAATTGTTGGCATTATCATCCTGGCTACTTTCGATGAAGGAGAGTAAGTCAACTCCATTTACTTACTATGTATTGAACCTAGTTGATTTCTTTTTAAGTTTCACTTAGAGCCATTTTAAGTGATTCATTGCATAAATCATAATACAGCAAACGCCAGTAGGGGAAGTTATCCCCACCTTTGCCGCTCAGCACCTCGCTCGCCTGCTCTCTCTCTCTCTCTCTCTACTATCTGCCCCCGCTTCGGTGGATCACTGCCTACCAACTCGCACGTATTTCATATTTTATACAACCAAATTTTATGTGCATTAGATACAACGTTTTTTCCTCGAAGTAACACATGGATCACTGCCTACCACCTCGCACGTATTTCCACACAACACAACTCAACCACATGTAATGTGCATTCGACACTACGTTTTTTCCTCGAACTAACACATACTTTGAATAAAACAACACTCACCTGTTAATTTTGCACTGTCCATGAAGTAACACAATAGTCACCAGAGCCTCGTTTGCTGTAATCAGGACCTGCCACATGATGGCTCATCACAGCACGTCGTTCCGTCTGTACTCGAAGCTGGACACGGACACAATGAAGCTCTACCAGCATGCGTTAACACTTATGCCACCCCTGCAGTCAACCCCTACCAAGCTAAATTCACAAGCCTGCCACTTTCTACCCACGCTATTCGGTCATTGTCCCCCGCGCTACATTGCATTTCTGCAATACTGATTCATTATCAAAATTGATGATTATCTCCTTAAAAATGTAATATTTTTCGAAAGTAGCAGGCATGAAAAGCAAAGCTATCCCATTACATGCCATGAAAAGACCATAGAGTGGCGAGATGTTAAGACTCCCAATCACGAGACAGTCGGCACTGAGTAGCAGCAGGGATGTCAGTCCTACATGTTGGCTGTTTATGCTCCATCTGTTAGAAGTTGCTTAAACTCCAGTGCCATATTGAGATTGGAAGAATTAGATTGATGGGAAAATTCTATGTTCCTCATTGGGACTCGAAATCGCGACTTTCTGATTTGTAGCACAACACCTTAATTTCGTTGCTGCAGTGCGCTCCCAAAGATAACAGGTACAAATAACATCATAAATTACATTTTCACAGATATACGAGAATGAGAATATATCTAACCATTATCAGTCACACTCTGAATGATTAACAGTGAATTCTTCACAATGATAGTTCTAGGAAAGGGACTAGGGTATTTAAAAAGATAATAGCAAAGATTTTTTCACTTTATTCCTATATGAAAAAAAAAAAAGAGAAAGTGTAGTGATGCTAAAAAAAAATTGGTGTTGATATTTTTGCAGAAATAATGTTTTCATATCCCTGGTATTGATAAAGTTATTTTAGATATGCCACTTGTCTGTAGATAATGATAGTTCAATGCTGTAGTGGAACAGTTAGCATGTCTGACTGTGAAACAAGCATTATCAGGTTCAAATCCTGATTGAAACAAAATTACTGAGTAATTTTCAGCGTTGGATCTCAGACTCATTTTGCCATAATTACTGTAGCCTGTTCACAGTACAGCATGCTATGTATGTACAACAGTGCGACTGTTCATTGACTATAAATATCATTCACAAGCATTTTTTATTTTATTTTTTTATTCATTTGTTGTTATTAAAATGTGTCTCAGTGAAACATACAGCAGAGTCCGTATAGGTCAGTTTCTATCTGATCCTTTTCCAATTCACTGCGGGCTAAAGCAGGGAGATGCACTATCACCTTTACTTTTTAACTTCGCTTTAGAATATGCCATTAGGAAAGTTCAGGATAACAGGCAGGGTTTGGAATTGAAGGGGTTACATCAGCTTCTTTTCTATGCAGATGACGTGAATATGTTAGGAGAAAACACACAAACGGTTAGGGAAAACACGGAAATTTTACTTGAAGCAAGTAAAGCGATCGGTTTGGAAGTAAATCCCGAAAAAGACAAAGTATATGATTATGTCTCGTGACGGGAATATTGTACGAAATGGAAATATAAATATTGGAGATTTATCCTTCGAAGAGGTGGAAAAATTCAAATATCTTGGAGCAACAGTAACAAATATAAATGACACTCAGGAGGAAATTAAACGCAGAATAAATATGGGAAATGCGTGTTATTATTCGGTTGAGAAGCTCTTATCATCCAGTCTGCTTTCCAAAAATCTGAAAGTTAGAATTTATAAAACAGTTATATTACCGGTTCTTCTATATGGCTGTGAAACTTGGACTCTCACTCTGAGAGAGGAACATAGGTTAAGGGTGTTTGAGAATAAGGTGCTTAGGAAAATATTTGTGGCTAAGCGGGATGAAGTTACAGGAGAATGGAGAAAGTTACACAACACAGAACTGCACGCATTGTATTCTTCACCTGACATAATTAGGAACTTGAAATCCAGACGTTTGAGATGGGCAGGGCATGTAGCACGTATGGGCGAATCCAGAAATGCATATAGAGTGTTAGTTGGGAGACCGGAGGGAAAAAGACCTTTAGGGAGGCCGAGACGTAGATGGGAGGATAATATTAAAATGGATTTGAGGGAGGTGGGATATGATGATAGAGACTGGCTTAATCTTGCACAGGATAGGGACCGATGGCGGGCTTATGTGAGGACGGCAATGAACCTTCGGGTTCCTTAAAAGCCATTTGTAAGTAAGTAAGTATTCATTTGTTGTTAAACATAACAGGCAAAGCCCAATTACAATGTTGTTGTCTAGTGCCTTGCATTTGGCAATGAAGCCATTAGCAGCCAATTACAATGTTCACGACTAACAAATTAATTTATAAAACATAAACAAGGAAAAGGAAACATGCCTCCACTTATTAAAAACTGAAACAAAATAAATAAGAGAAAGAAAAAAAGAGAAATTGAAATAAAGTGTGAAAGTAGCTTCAAATTAACTAACAACAATATTCTGTAAAATATAACAAAAAATTCTGTATGTAGAGAAATTCATATTGAAAATATCAACATTAGGATGAGGATGTAATTTATTGTATAACTGTAACATTTGGAAAACTGGGGAATTTTTGTGGGATTCAGTATTTGTCTTTGGTATGTAAAATAAATTTCGAAATTTCGTTTTAAGTTTAAGTGCACATAATGTTATATAATAAAATAAACCAACACAGTCCAACTTATTGTTAATAATTTTATAAAGAAAGTTTAAAGATTGACAATTTCGTCGAATTTGCAAACTAGTAGAATGGAAATGTTGAAGCATTGTAGCATAACTCTCATAGGAAGGATAATCATTATAAAGTCTGTAATATAACCATTTTAGAAATGTATTTTGAATTTTTCTAGTATATATATTTATTAGTAACTGGGTTCCAGATAACAGCAGCATACTCTAATTTAGATCGAACAATGGAATTATACAAAATTATTATATGTATGATTTGAGGCTTTCTCGGCGTTGGTTCACTAATATGTTTTCGCGGGATATCAGCCGAGTTAAGATTTTGGAATGCTCCAAGCTTTCGACTGCTATCTCTGCAGCCATCTTCAGGGAAGTGATGTCCGAACAGAAAGTCGAAAGGTTATATAGATGTGGCTGTCTCAGGTGAAACGGGATTGGTTGGCGGATCGGCCAATCCGGGGCGGGTTGTCATCGCTCGTAAGCTCTGCCCCTCCGGGATTACTGCGTGAAGTTTGGCGGGCGGCGAGCCTGTTCCGCCGGTTGGAATCGGTTGCCGTCCTCGGTCCGTGATCTTCATGACCTTGATTGTAAGAGGGCCTGAGTTGGTCTAAGGCCGGTGTCCATGCCTGACTGAGCTGGAGTCCACTGTCTCTGTTAAAATTGTTTTTCTCCAGCTTGATCTCTATGGCCTCCTTGATTGTACGATCCCAGTAGTGGCTTGATTTGTTAATGACCTTGGTGTGGTCAAACAGTATTTTATGCTCCTTTTCTATGCTGTGTTGCGCCACTGCAGATTTTCCGGGTAATACAGCCTCAGGTTCCTCTTATGTTCTTTGATTCTGTCTTCTATTGTGCGACCAGTCTGCCCTATGTATACTTCGCCACACTCGCATGGAATCTTGTAAATCCCTGGAGTCCTTAAGCCCTGACTGTCTTTAACCTGACGTAGATGACTCGGATTTTGCTCTGTGGTTTATGGATGGTTTTGATATTAACCTTCTGGAGGATTCTGCTTATTTTGTGTGACACGCTCCCGCAGAATGGAATGAAAGCTTTCTTTGTCGGTTCTTGCTTGCTGTCTAAGTCTATTGTGTTACATCTCGTGGTAACTTGTTTGAGGCTTTGCTGATGTCTCTCCGGCTGTAGTTGTTTTGTTGTAGTGTTCTACGAAGATGGTCCATTTCTGCAGGCAAGTTGTTGATATCGGAAATGACTATGGTGCGATGTAGTAGACTAGTCAGGACGGACTTCTTCTGCGAAGGGTGGTGGAGGCTGAGTGCATTCAGGTACAGATCTGTGTGCGTCGGCTTTCTATACACGCCATGTCCGAGAGTACCATCTGCTTTCCTGTGTATGTGGATATCCAGGAACGGCAGTGAGCCCTCTGACTCCACCTCCATGGTGAACTGGATATTCGCGTGGATGCTGTTGAGATGTTGTAGGAACTCTTGTAGCTTGTCTTGTCCGTGCGGCCAGACCACGAAGGTGTCGTCTACGTAGCGGAAGAAGTGGCTCGGCTTGTGTGTGGCTGAGTCTAGGGCCTGGTGTTCGAAGTGCTGCATGTAAAAGTTAGCAATAGCAGGTGACAGCGGGGAGCCCATTGCCACGCCGTCGGTTTGTTCGTAGAACTCACTGTTGTACGTGAAGTAAGTAGTAGTCAAGGCCAGTCGGAAGAGTTGTAGAATAGCTCCCCAAGATCCACAAACAAGGGCTACCATTACGACCCATTGTTAGCACCATCGGGTCGCCCACATACCACCTGGCCAAGCATCTAACCAACATGCTCCAACCCCTGATTGGAACGTGTGAACATCATGTGAAAAACTCTACAGAATTTGTTAGAATTCTGGAGAACATCACAGTGGTCCCATCAGATCTACTAGTGAGCTTCGATGTAATTTCACTCTTCACAAAGGTTCCGATAAAAGAGGCTCTTGAACTGGTAGCGGAACAATTCCCGGATAATATTCTACAACTCTTCCGACTGGCCTTGACTACTACTTACTTCACGTACAACAGTGAGTTCTACGAACAAACCGACGGCGTGGCAATGGGCTCCCCGCTGTCACCTGCTATTGCTAACTTTTACATGCAGCACTTCGAACACCAGGCCCTAGACTCAGCCACACACAAGCCGAGCCACTTCTTCCGCTACGTAGACGACACCTTCGTGGTCTGGCCGCACGGACAAGACAAGCTACAAGAGTTCCTACAACATCTCAACAGCATCCACGCGAATATCCAGTTCACCATGGAGGTGGAGTCAGAGGGCTCACTGCCGTTCCTGGATATCCACATACACAGGAAAGCAGATGGTACTCTCGGACATGGCGTGTATAGAAAGCCGACGCACACAGATCTGTACCTGAATGCACTCAGCCTCCACCACCCTTCGCAGAAGAAGTCCGTCCTGACTAGTCTACTACATCGCGCCATAGTCATTTCCGATATCAACAACTTGCCTGCAGAAATGGACCATCTTCGTAGAACACTACAACAAAACAACTACAGCCGGAGAGACATCAGCAAAGCCCTCAAACAAGTTACCACGAGATGTAACACAATAGACTTAGACAGCAAGCAAGAACCGACAAAGAAAGCTTTCATTCCATTCTGCGGGAGCGTGTCACACAAAATAAGCAGAATCCTCCAGAAGGTTAATATCAAAACCATCCATAAACCACAGAGCAAAATCCGAGTCATCTACGTCAGGTTAAAGACAGTCAGGGCTTAAGGACTCCAGGGATTTACAAGATTCCATGCGAGTGTGGCGAAGTATACATAGGGCAGACTGGTCGCACAATAGAAGACAGAATCAAAGAACATAAGAGGAACCTGAGGCTGCATTACCCGGAAAAATCTGCAGTGGCGCAACACAGCATAGAAAAGGAGCATAAAATACTGTTTGACCACACCAAGGTCATTAACAAATCAAGCCACTACTGGGATCGTACAATCAAGGAGGCCATAGAGATCAAGCTGGAGAAAAACAATTTTAACAGAGACAGTGGACTCCAGCTCAGTCAGGCATGGACACCGGCCTTAGACCAACTCAGGCCCTCTTACAATCAAGGTCATGAAGATCACGGACCGAGGACGGCAACCGATTCCAACCGGCGGAACAGGGCTCGCCGCCCGCCAAACTTCACGCAGTAATCCCAGGAGGGGCGGAGCTTACGAGCGATGACAATTCCCGGCCCCGGATTGGCCGATCCGCCAACCAATCCCGTTTCACCTGAGACAGCCACATCTATATAACCTTTCGACTTTATGTTCGGACATCACTTCCCTGAAGATGGCTGCAGAGATAGCAGTCGAAAGCTTGGAGCATTCCAAAATCTTAACTCGGCTGATATCCCGCGAAAACATATTAGCGAAAATTATTATAGTTTTGACTTTAAATTTACAAGAATTTCTCATAACAAAACCTAAACTTTTATAGTTCAAATTTATAATATTATTAATATGGATTTGAGGGAGATGGGATATGATGGTAGAGACTGGATTAATCTTGCTCAGGATAGGGATCAATGGCAGGCTTATGTGAGGGCAGCAATGAACGTCCGGGTTCCTTAAAAGCCAATAAGTAAGTAAGTAAATATTAATATGACTATGAAATGTATTTGCTGAACACCAGCTGATGACGCACCAGGGGGAGGGGGGAGGAGCTGGCCTAGAGATGAGTGGAGTTGCCTGTTCAGAGCCTGGGTATGCAGTGAACCTTAGTATAGTAAGCTGGTGTGGGTTGGGAATGCACCCACTTCTTGGATTTCTTTTTTTTTTTTACAGAGGAGGCTTACACTGCAGTGTGAGGCTTATTGTGCTTACCACTCTGTAAATGATTGGGTAGCCAAACAGCCATGCTCTTGTACAAGTACAGCATGCCGCACCATGAATTTAACCTGGGCTATGGTATGGATGATGATGATGATGATGATGATGATGACGATGACGATGATGATATGTGAATTAATGCTGGCGAAATAAGTCCGAGGTCTAATGTCGAAAGTTACCCAGCAATTATGCTTCAATTGGTTGAGAGAAAATCCCGGAAAAATCCCAACCACACAACTAGGATTTGAAGCCAGGGCCACTTATTTCACGGTCAGACACGCTAATCGTTACTCCACAGCTGTGGCACGTCTACGATTATTGTAATAGATCTTGTAGGTCGTAATGCTGGGTCGATTTTTACTGTGTCACGAATTTTCGTGTACATTATTATGAGAAATTATGGAACAAAAATAATTGGCAATATAATATTATAATACTCCCTAATAAGTGTTAATAGTTATTCAAGATTTAAGTATTAAAATATATTTTATTTTGTGAGTAGGGATGTTTTGTGAAACGAAGCTGCAGGCCAAGTAAAGCAAGCCCTACGAACAAAATAAAATCATTTTTAACATAATGTGTGTCATACACTACTTTTTAGTCTGTCATTCGTCTGTGAGATAATTCTCACGACTTCTCCTCTGCTGTATTCTCCCTCACTATAATAGTGACAGTTTGTTGTTTTTTAATGCCAGGTGTTTGACAATAAAGTCATTTGACCTCTTGCACTCCAATATTTTTCAAAGATATTATCATGGCCAGCCACTGAAGCACAGATTTTGAGGTGTTCCGAATCCATTTCTTGGTTTGAGTTGCACAATGGGCAGTTAGGGGACTGATATATTCCAATTCTATGCAGGTGTTTGGCCAAACAATCATGGTGACAGTTTAATACAGTGCAACAAAATGGTGGTGTAACTCAGTGTTAGAGCATTTGACTGCAGATCCAGAGATAGATTCCTTGCTTAAATTCGGGTGCCCTCTAATTTTTTATAAAATAAATTTAATTCTGAATTGTTTAATTTAGTTACTAATAAAATAGTTGTTGAAGGATGTGTAGATTTTTTAATCAAAGTCATTTTTAAAAGTAGACCTGCAATTGGTTGAACTACGTTGATTAGTTGCAATTTGCTGTCATGTGAAATCTGATGGGAAATAATTGACAATCAGTCCAAATAGTTGAAAGTCAGTTTAAAAGTACTTTCTGCACTAATGTTAGAAGTATTTTTTGCACACTGTCGTATAATAGTCAATTTTTTACAGGCTTGTTTAATGTTAAAAGATCTGCTTTTAAAAATGTCTGTCTAAATATTACTAAAAGTGTGAATAATAATTGTATTTATAGCAAATTTAATTTTTGTCGGTAATTTGCTTGTTTCCATTTATTTTTCTTTTGAAACTTTTAAATGTTATTTCATTTTACAGGTTTGTTTGGCAGTTATTTACTTTTTCACAATAATCCATCTGTTTGCCAACTACAAAGCAGTGAGATCTCTTAAAATGGTGACTCTGAATAATGAGCGCCTTAACTTGCTTCTTCTGACGTTCCTCAGTGCAGAGACAGTTTCTTCGCCAGAAATTGTCAATAACCATGAGTCAGTGATCGTGGGAACAGGACTATCTGGTAATTATAACTTAATACCATTAATTTAAGATAGAGACAAAAAAACTTGAATGTGATTTAAATATAAAGGTATATTGGGAAAATGTATTACCAAATTCTCCTCCTAACATGTATGGATATTTAAGTAGTTTTACAATATAAAACTGAAGTGCATGTCTCAGAATTATTCAAGAGATGTGAAGCATCAAAATTCTGCAAAGGGCAGGAATTGGGGAGGGAGTAACTCGGATTGCTGGGTCTCCCATATTTCCCATATTTTACAGACATATTCTTCATTGTGTAAGAATATCTCTCCTATATTTCATTAAGTTTAAAATGTGTTTTTTCATTTTTCATTTATTAAATATTTTAACATTTGCATGCTGCTTGAAGCCTCTGATTTGTTTACATTAAACATTTCCCCCATAGTCGGTAAACTTTCGTGGCCTAAGTTCTGTCTCTGAAAATAAGTTGCCATAGCTGCTACAGTGCTTGCCTACTTCCTTATGTTTTGCACAGTGTAAATCATAAGTAAGAAGTACATGTGCAGTGTTTATTACGTCTAGTGCATACTTTTTCCATAATGGGTAGGGAAAGTGACGAGTATTCCACGATCCAGTGCCCTTACTGAGACTTCCACTTACGAATAAATAAAAGGACAGATGGAAAAACAAAAGTTCTGCTGAACTCATTAAACTGAATTACAAATTGAATAATTGCAAGGAAAAATTGTTCCGGAACCGGGTATCGATCCCGGGACCCTTCGCTTAGTGCGCGAACGCTCTACCGACTGAGCTACCCTGGAAGTATACACGACACTGTCACAATTTTTCCTCTTATATCCACACAACTCAAATGAGCTGACAAGACGCCAGAACTCAACTATGAGTGCACACAATACTGTGTGACTTAATTTGTGGCTTTCTGTTAACGTACCTCCAGTAACGAATGTATTATACAAACCTGCTTTACAGGGAGCTACTACCTGAAAGCCAGATTTGAATTACAAATTGTTCCGAATTTGAACCTTTCTTGTAATGATTTCTTCAGATATGTGAAAGATGATGTTAAATTGCTGAATGGATGCAAATAAAATCGTAAATATGCATAGTGCTTTGAGTGGTACTCTAAATAAATACTTTCGAATGCAGTTATATGCAAATGTATTTAAACATAACATTGCTCATTCTTGATATACACACTTTAAACGCTTGTATATCACTAATGATATTATTAAACTTGTTAAATTAACAACTTAAATGTCTTCACTATGTTAACCGTTGAAACTATGTGGTACTTTACCTAAGTGATTAGTTTGGGCGGGATTTAATGCCATCTTCAAAGTTAAGGCTGGTTCACAATAAACCTGGAATGAAAACGAAAACGAGAACGGAAATATTGTTAAAATAAATGTATTTAAATATGAGCATTTACAATTAACTATTGTGAACGCTCACATTTAAATACACGTATTTTAACATTATTTCCGTTCTCGTTCTCGTTTCAGTTCCCGGTTTATTGTGAACCAGCCTTTAGTCACTTGCGTAAAGTACCACATAGCTTCAATATATTTAACACAATGAAGATATTGGTATGTTAATTTAACAAGTTTAATAATGTCATAACATTTCGCTGCACAAGGTAAAAAATGTTGATAATGTCGAGTTGGTGTCAAAATCTCCCTTATTTCTAGCTCCAAGCCCTATAAATCTTAACAATAATTTCCAAAATTTTCATATTTTCCGTTTGAAAACCTGGCAACCCTAGGATTAACCCCCATGAAAAAGTCATAAAAAAATGAAACAAGATAAGAAAGCAATCACAAAAAATAAGTAAATATTAAATGTGAATAATAATTTTTTAGCTTTGCTTCAATTGAAAAATACTAGTAAAACCATTTTCAAATCCTGTGAGGTATGCATTCAGCAAGATGATAGATATTTACAATATTATTTACAACATTAAGTCTCGATTTTAATTAAATTAAATAGCTTTGTGTGACCATGGCTGTTGCCATTGAATAACTCATTTTCTTACCTGGAACTGACAGTTTGCTTACTGGCATTGCAAATTATTTATATCAAGGACATCATACCAGAAAAGCGTATTGACAAATTTTGCGTTATTGAAATATTTTAATTGAACCTGTTTATCTTTGAATATAATAGTTTGAGAATTACAGTGGTCATGAGAAAGAATCAAAGAAAATACAAGGATAGGAAAAATCATTCCATATTTATATGGCTGTATGTATGGATGAACTTGCAGATTTGTTGATATACCCTTCTGGCATGATACCCTTGATATGCTGAATGTCCTGCATTTCAAGAAATCAGCTTTTTCACTCTTTTATCTTGATGCAATTAAGTATAATTGTGTTTAATTGGTGCAGACTGAAATTAATTTAATAAAGTTTACAAGCTAGACTGTATTGCTGGAAAACATGTTGAAAACTTGGTGTCATCTGTTCGTAAGTCAAAAAAATTCCTTTCTGTGAGAAGATGATGTGCCTATAATGTAAATTGGTATTTGTGTTATATTTTTTTGTTACAGATAAAGATCTCTGTGGTTTCAAAATCATACTCGGTGCTTCCTTACAAAATGCTGTGGAAGGTGCAAAATTATCATCTGAAGATATCAAGCTTCTAATAAACTTCTATCGCAGCAAGAGATATTTGCTAATAATGGATGTGAGAGGCAGAAAAATATACGCATGTCTTCCTCAAGGAGAAAAAACAGTTGATGTTGTACAAAGTTATTTCCATGCAGTAACGTTGGGAATTGCCACATGCATTTCCAGTGGAAGAGACCTGGTGAGTAACAGATGTGTTTAGAAGAAATATAGATAGGATATGTTTCATTGCTGCTGATGAATAAGAAATTCACAAGTTTCGAAGATTGGCTGACGCTGAATAATCTCCGACGTTAAATAAAATACTGCTGCTAGTTGTTATTTCATACGAGGAGGAAGTAAACATGACTCTGTATGTAATGCAAAAAATGAAAGTCTGTTTTAATTTGTATGGATAGTAAATATTTTATACACGTTTTTCGATTTCTTGTTCGTTCACAGGTTGTGATCAACAAGGTAAAGAGTAGACCATCTACCAAAACATGTCCACTGTCCAGGCTTCAGACTGCAGTAATACGGATCACTGGCACCAAGCAGGGTGGGAGTATGCGAATACCTATAGAAGCAATGATTGCTGCAGATGAGGTGGTCAGCAAGGAGTTCCCAGCATTTATGGAGGCCACAGGAAAGCAAGGTATGTTATTTTCTGAAGTCTCAAGTTCAGTCTGTAGATTTACTGCTGATCGTGCGTGGTAGTCTAGTGGTTACTGTGTATGTAATTGTAGACTGAAACCTAGCCAAGGGTGAAGGATTTTTAAGGGTGATAAAATAATATACTGGGTAGAGTAAGCAATTCCCACATCGAATTTAGTAGTTACTGTTCTTGATATAATATAGAGGAGATGACTTTATAAAGTGATGTAAATAATTTGCAGCTATGCAGAAATATCTCACTAATCATGTACGAAATTAAGTATAACTATCTTCTGATGCTTATACGACATTCATTCACCATAGTTGCACTTTAAATGATGTTACAAATGGAATATTCACCGAATTCCAAAAGAAATATTCTCCATTTGACAAATATAGAGTAGTGTGGATGGGTAGTTTGTTGTAAAATATTCAGGATTTTCCATATATACCCAAAAGTTCGCCAAGCACAAAATGTTTCCCGCTCAGAATCAGTCTTTTTACCACATCAAAGTAAAGAAACTTTTATCCTGGATACATGCAGAATCGTGATCCACACATTGGAGTCTTTTTAATAGGTAGGGACCTGAATTTTTAGCATATATTTTCATCAAAATTAGCACCTATTTTTCTGAAATTAGAATCTACTTTTTTCCAAATTAGCATCTATTTTTTTTCCAAAGGAAACTTTGTGCATTCTACCTTTCAGTTCTCAAAAGATAACATTATGAACAGTTCAGCATTTTTCTCTTTCAAATTACATCGTCTGTCTGAAACAACAGCACCATACTGTGATAAAACACGTTCACTGTTAACATTGTTAGTGTCCGCAGTACTTGCAAACAACGTTCTGAAAATGCTTTATTCTGCAATGCGACAATTGCAGAATTTACCAAAAAAAACCGTCTTAGCGTCTGAAGCATAGAGTCCATGAATGGAATACTGCTGTACTCTTTCATGAGCAGTTATAGTTGTTCGTCCCATTTTACGAAGGAGCACGTGTCTCACAAATTCAACCAACTCTGCTGCAATCTCAATAGCAAATGGCCGAGTAAACGGACGAAATGCATTTTAGCCAAGCCCATATAGAATATAAAACTTGATAATCGATATTACAATATGTATTGGATTGGTGCATAAGCTCATAGCGTTTTTCTGTATTTTCATTCAATAGTACTATAGTGACATAGCTACCATAGCAACGAATTTAATATTTCTTCAAGCTAAGAAAAATCAGAGAACACAATGAAGTTAAGTTTAGTTGAAATGCCATTTGAAAAATATCTTGTTCGTGTGGATCCCTTTCGAATTACTTGCGGACCACAGTTTGGGAACCACTGGTTTAGATACTGATATCAACAAGGAAAAGTCTCATTAATGGAGTCATTTCTACAGAAATTTTAGAATAAGCTTGGCGAATCTTGCAACAAATCTGTCATGAGGTGTGTGCCTCTATATCAGAAAAATCTCTTTTATGCCGAAAGGTGTACTGTCAGATACGGCCAATCATGAAACATCACAACATGTGCATTTGTTAACATCAGGTTTCAGTCTTGAATTGTTGTGGACAGTAGTCTTGTGAAAAAAAATTATAAAATGTCTGTCCACTTGAAGAAGTGAACCACGGATCACTTGGTTTATAAGCCCTATCCACTATCCATGTAGTAATAGTGGAAGACTTGATATACATACAGTAATATGTTGCATAAATAATGATTTAATTAATTAAAAAAACAACGGAAATTAAGTTTCTAGCTGAAGCAAGGGAGAGAAAAATGAAAGGAAAATAGGTCTCAAGTTATTTCAGGAACTTTTTGCTTTTATTAACATTCATATAAGCAAAGTAGAGAACACTAACATTAGAACAATTTGTTTTTCAGGTTGGAGCATAGATAGCCATCATATTACTGTAGATGAGTGGAGGGGAGTATGGAGTAACTTTAGTAAGATTGAAACATCTGAAGATGGAGAGACTCCTGACGAAAAATAAAAAATACAATCTTTCGTCTCAGAGATCATCTCTTTCTTCTCATACCTAATATTCCTGTATGACTGTTGGAAGCCCATCAAGTACGAAGTCTTCTTTGTGGTGTTTTGTTAGACTGTGGTGAATAGAAAATGTACAAGTAGTGATTGCAAAAGTTACTGTAACATTACAGCATTTTTCACATTTTACAATGATGTGGGACTAGAGAGACAAGAGACGAAAAAACATTTCAATAAAAAATATTTTTATATTGACATTTAACTACCAAAATTATAACCAAAATAATGTCATATTTTTTTAATAATAAACCTAATATACATCTAATGCATTCATATCTTGTTTTTGATGGTTAGGCACGTTCAGTTGACATTATATCCAGACTACCTACAGATGCTCAATTCATGTCTTCAAACATGCTTGAAATAAAAAAATATATATACACAAGCTAGAATACAAAAATTTAGTGAACTTCAACATTTTGTAATCCCCTGAATAATAAATTAATTCAAATTTGTTTTGATGCATGTTATGTGTTTTAGACCATAGATAAAGCAATTGTTTCAAAACCTGCCCTAAAATTAGTATGGTTAATGTATTGTCACGTGTGTGGCATATACATTGAGGCCTTTTATCATGTGCAAACAGTCAAGAATTGCTAGTAACAAATTTGGACACACATCTAATTATTTCTTCACATACACATTGAAGCTGTTCAGTCCAAATTAATTCCTCCTCTATTGAGTGTTATGTGCATATATATATTTATGATCAAACACATACATAGTATACATAGTTTCATCCCAGTGATGGTAGTGGTGGTGGCGGTGATGGAGATGCAGGAAGCTCATGTTCAGGAGATTGTTTGGAGCCAGTTTGGGACAAGTGTTTCACCACATCAACCCAGTCCCAGCCACGAGGTCTGTCCCCCTTTCCATCAACACGGTCCCATTGCTTCCTTTTCTGTGCCTTGCTTAGCTGTTCTTTCTTGACTGGTTTCTTAGATGGTTCAATTTCCTTTGAAATAAAATGAAACAGTTTGTGGTTACAAGCATAGTAATTGAATCTGAGTTTTGTGGATGTTAACAGACTTTTAAATACAAGGTGTCTGGGAAAGACCTGACGAAAAAGAAGTAATTATATATCTGAAACTATTACAGTTATTACCTCAATGTTTTCACAATTAGAAAGAGAAACTCAATATGTTTTGATGCTTAGCAGCATGTTACATGCATGCGCGTACCATTGCACGAGGAGAAAACACTATGCTAACCATTTGCGCTCTTTCCTCGATGACACATTCCCTGACCGTTGGATTGGGAGAGGCGGACCTATACCATGGCCACCACGGTCGCCGGACACGACCACACTGGATTTATTTCTGTGGACGACCACACTGGATTTATTTCTGTGGGGTTTTGTGAAAGACAAAGTGTATCGCACTCCTATGACTGATTGCAGAATTACGTGGTCGAATCCACGAAGCAATAGGACTAGTCACACAGGAGATACTTTCGCCTGTGTGGCAGGAGATTATCACCTGGACATAGCCCAGGCCATAAATGGTGCTCATATAGAGGCATATTAAAATTTATTGTGTTTCTCTTTGTAACTGTGAAAACATCACGACAATAAATGCAATTGTTTCAGAGATATAGTTATTTCTTTTTCGTCAGGTCTTTCCCGGACACCCTGTACAGTGTTATTCATAAGTCCGTGAAACATTAAACAGATTCACCATAAATGAATTATCCAATGGATGATGGTAATTGTTACGCTGAAATATCTACCTGTGGTCCTGATATAGTAATTCTCTCCACACTGTCAGTAACCTCGGTGACGAAATTGTTAGGTTGTGCTGCCAGTAACTCATCCAGCTTCTCCTTCACGAATTCAAACAGGGTATACGTCATGGCAGTGCCCAGGTACTGCTCAGCCTCTGCATTCACCTGGGATACCACCCGCTCCTTCACTTCTGGAATTCTGATAGAAACATCCATGTAAGAGGTTAGTACTTACAAAATGTGTCACTGTTGTGCGAATTAAATAAAAACCTCAAATATAGATGCAGAACTCCATGTTTCCTGAAAATTGGGAAGTGCTTTGGCTTCACGTACCTTTTATCACTGGGAAAAACTATTTACTCAATTTTATAGGAAGTTATGTGAATGCCACAGTATTCTGGAAGTGATGGCAAGATTCTGGTCTTAGTATTACTTTAATCTGTCACTCAACTTATAGGGCCATATTCATAGACATTCTTAGCGCAGGCTTCCGATGGATGATCAGCGAACTAACGTTTTTCGTATTCATAAACCAGTGTTAGCGATATATGATATGAATCCTGTACAAGTAATCAGTTGATAGCCGGGGCTAGTTTAGCACGCTCGTAACGCAAGTTAGCAAAATGTCTATGCATAGCACCCATACAGTCAGCTTGGTCTCGTCTTATTCTTGGTGAATTTGAACTTTTTTTCTATTTATTTATTTATTTTATTGCTAGTAACTTTGAAATGAATACAAGTTAATAAATACAATGAAAGATAAACTAGCCCACTCCTGAATGAGTAAGACTCGTGCTCAGGAGGGGATTCCAATAGACAAAAATAAAAAATATTATTATTAAATATTAATATTATTGAAGGATGATGATGATGATGATGATGATGATAATAATAATAATAATAATAATAATAATAATAATAATATCTGATTGAGGTTCTAACTGATATGTACATCTATTATCAGACAGTACACCTCACTTGACGATGTGTGTCAGAGGAAGAACATTATTGTTTGTATGCATCTGAAGTCTGATTAGTGTAATATGTAAGTAGTTAGCAATGTATGCAATGAAGGGGAAAGGAACTGGCCACCCTACCCCATTTCCTGGCCTAGCTGTCTCATGAGTGATGCCTTGTTGGTGTCACTTGTAGGGTCCAGACCTGTCTTCGGACAATTGACTAAACAACAAACAATAATTTGCTATATGGTAAGAAATAACAACCGAAAAACAGACTTTATATTCAATGCAGAAGAGAACAAACATATCATACTCCGACCAAAATTAGGAAGGATTCTTAATGCAGTCTCCATGATAACTGTTTAAATCAACTAATCAAAAGGAACCATTAGTTACAATGGAAATGACACACTGTTGCCACTTCCATTCGTAGTGACCAGTTGGTAGCTGCCTGAATATTTAAAGAGTTTCATTCTTACTTTTGTTGTAATTGTTATTCTAGGTGTAGTTAATGTTTTACTGTGGAATCAGGAGTAAATATAATGTAATTTGTAGTGTAAATTGGGTGTCAGTGGTAATATAACAGTAGCAGACTGAGTTGAGAAAGGTGAGTCACCTATAGTTTTTAAGCTAGAAATTCTTAATACAAAGTTCTCAACGAATATCAACAAAAATTAACTCGCATTTAATTCTTAGAGGTTGAAGTAAAAAATTGTCGCAGTTCATTACAAACACTTTAGTGCTATCCCTCAAGATAGAAGTTTTCCAGGGTATAAAACTTTCAGTATCACATTATGTTACTCATATTACAGTTTATCTACGTAAATTACGTTAACCATTTCATAGAGAGAAGTCAGTCATTTGGTATGATGAAGAATTTGTCAGAACATCTCGAAATTGTATTAGTTACTTTGGAAATTGTGTTAAATGTTGTATTGGTTTCGTAGTCAATGTGGATTCACATATTCCATCTTCCCTTCAGATGTATTCATATGATGGTGAAGAGAATAAGATTGACAATTGGGAGGGAGAATCGTGCCTGCAATTTTCCTTCAGCCTCCATACAGCTTAGATTTGGCTCTCTATGACTTCTGTTTTTTCTGAAAGCAAAAAATTGCCACTGAAGAGGGGATTTCAAACTCTGGACGAAATTAGGTAGAATGCAACAAAGCAGCTGAGGATGATCCTAAGAGAGGATTTTGTAGGGGTCACTGGATAAACGTGTAAAGTTCCAAGAGGAGTATGTTGAAAGGGACTAAGGCGCCATTGTCCTAGCTAAGATATTTTAAAAATTAAAAACTAAATGGCTATACTTGTTTTTTTGAAAGATGGGACATGACAGTTAAGCGGCCGAGCTTGGAACTACAGTGCCATGTTGCCAATATGGACTACCATGCTGCCAGCTGATGGAAGCTAGCAATTGACGTCAAGATGGCTGACGTTAAAACATTCATTGACAATTGACGCGAAGTTAAGAAAACAATACAAAAATGCTAACATTGTGTGCACATTAAATGTCGCCAAGAGAGTTACTAAGCACTCGCCATGTGGGGATGGTAAGTTTGGCATCTCAACCGTTGTTACCATAGCAACAGACTTACCACGCTATGTGACATTCAGTTGTTTTTCTGATTGCAACGCTCCTGTCATGTCCCATCTTTAAAAAAATAAGTATAGTTACTTTCAGACAAATCTTGTATTACACTTCTAAGGAAAAGAAAATATTATTACATTACCTTCTGTATACTTGAAACACTGTTTTAGGTTATTCTACTGCATAAAACAAGTAGGTCAATTGCTAATTATCAGTTGTGATCCCAAAGAGTCAAATAAAATTTCAAAGTTTCTTATTCTCGCCAAAATCACAATACTTTTTTTTTTTAATAATGGCGGTTACATGAAGGCCACAATATGCAAGAGATAGTAAATAAAACAGGCTATCAACTACTGCTATGAGGTTTGTTTTATACAAGGAAATGGAAATGGTGATGTTATGTATTAAAGAATGAAAAGTTATAATTGAAATCCTTCTCTTGATTTTATGTCGTGAGGTTTTTTTCGTGTGGAGAAATTTAAATAATAGAAGTGTAATTTCTGTTCTAATCCACCTATTACTCTTTAGGTAAATTCGAACTTTTTAGGATATACGAATCGTAACTAGATGCCAGGTATAGATCATTTCCGGCAATTGCTATGAAATGTGAGAATAACATTAATTGTAAACAAAAGAACAACTTTACCTGCTATGCCGAACTTTCACGGCAGATGGATAGTAGAGTACTAATAAACTTATGCATAGCTTAAATAAGACACTGTATGACATTGAGACGTGCAAAATACTTCAGACGCGAGCATGTGTCCACCAATTTGACAAGAGAGTCGAAGATATCTTAAATAGTCACTTTCTACATTTTTAATCAAATCATGAAAACTTACACGTGTTTATTGTAAAAAGTGTCCATGTTGACGGCTGGTTTTTCTGCTGGATATGATGTACCCCAGGAAATTTCCAATAAGAACGATTTTGGGCTCTCATCTTCTCCATACTGTCATTGAAACATAGGAAAAATAATTTGAATGTAGCCTATATGATGTGAAGAACACATAATACGCTGACCTCGTCGGGAATTTTAAAACAGCGTCATACAACATTTAATCAGATCATGTATAACACACAGACTAATATAGCAGCCATATGGAATATTTGTAATTTGGCTACTTAGGTCCCTTTGAGGGCTGTAAACGTCATACAGAACAGAATAGCTGAACATATGGCAGGCGAGTTTCACCAATGCATTTAAATTAGCTTCTTTAATTTTTTAATTATGCTAAATAATTTATAACTTACATTTCATTTCTAATGAGGCTATTCATACTTTTTTACATGCACTTAACCACATTTCCAGTTTCAAACAATTACCTTATATTGAAACTTAGTGGGAGACAATTGTTTAAATGCGGGGTCACCATCATATATTGACAACAACACTTCGCGCTCCTCTTCTTGTTCTTGTTCCGTTTCTGACATTGCTCCCACAAGTAATTAACTGTAAGCAATACTTATAGAGATAAATGTTCATAAATAGGTGGACATATAAAAGCGTGAAGGTTACTACACATAACCTCACACACTTCAATTAATTGAATGATGCAGACGTGCGTTATACTTTGCTAACTCCCTAGCTTTCTTTTTTTTTTCCTCTCTCTCAACGTAAACTTCACGCCTTGAAAATATAACTGAATGATTTGTACATTTTTAACAATATAAAGTCACCTGTTCACAAAATTCGGAAGATCCGGAACCATGTTGGAAAGTTACTTCTATTTTTTTTACTTGCTAGTTTGCCACCTATCGGTAAATAAGTCTACTGTATATAACAAATGCTGTACGAATAGTTCGGGATAGGCCCGTTTCAGCCTGTCAGCGCTAAATCCATCGAATGTTTATATCGATAAAATAATGTCCGAGACGTCGAGTGTACCATTTATAAATGAGAGCGAGATTTGTATAATCTATAAAGCCCCTGACATAATCATACGTTGTTTGATTTGCACAGTAATGAGCATTGTTCACAGTGCTGGGTCAAATGATCATTTTAAGGTACCTTGTACTGGGTCAGTTTGTGAGAAAATTATAGATGCGGCATTACGTATAATATTTGGGTGGAAAAATAGTTTGTCACTAGACCCGGATTCACAAACGGAATTTGTGGACTGCATATTATTTATTTATTTATTTATTGCATTCTTGTTATGTAAATCTTGAAATGAAATACCATATTATTATTTTAGATGTTGAATTTAATTGCTATTAATTACTAACTTAAAAATATCATTTTCAACTTCCTACTTCTGCTTTATTTTGAAATCCATATCATCGTAATGCGACAACATTCTTGATGCAATTCTAATTTTTTGATATGTACATTTGTCTTTTTAAATATACATCGTCTTCGCCTGCAGAAGTAGTTGATTTCGATAAAAGTTGAACTGTTTGTTAAGAAATAACCCATTACCGGTATCAAAACGATTGAACATACGAGTACAATTCATGTTGTATCAACCAACGAGTTAGAAAGTGCCTCTGTTTGAAGTCGTCTGCTAGTCGGTACAGCGATCAACCAATCACAAACTTTGTTCTTACAATCCATCACGTTCATGTCAAAAACCAATGATCACAGATGATTAATGCTGAATTTAGGAACAACTTGACGGAAGTGCTACGTCATCGAAGAGCTCATTGATAGAAGACGTTTCTGATAGTTCCGGGAGTTAAAATGGCTAAAATAAAGTAGTGATCGATTATAGTTCAGTCAGTTTTTATATTTTTGTGCATGAAATCAACATGAGAAGAATAATATATTTATTTCCAGAAATAATCGTAAGTTTCAATTGAACTTCTACGCTTGAGTTTATTAAATGTTGTCATTTTTATAGCGACATGTGCTATAATTGTAATTTTAGAAAGATTTACGTTTCATTTCCAGAAAAACTGTAAATTAGTCCTAGCATTTCTGTACATGATATACAATAACAGACAAATAACATACAGTACGTGTATAATTTAGGCCTATAATATAATAAGCTACTATACATTAACAGTCACGTTTTGAGAAATGCGATACTTTCCTACTTCATGCCAAAGCTGAAACTATTTATGGTCGACGGAAGGATATTGCAGCTTATTGTTAGCCTATTATATAACTCACAGATATTGCATAATTTGGCTAAACTAGCGAATAGGTACTTCCCTTCGTACTCCTCTTACACACCATCTGTTTTACAGCTTTCCTCAAACATACCAACATTACTTAGGTGAAATTGCGAAAGTTTCACGCTAGTGTACACTCGAATCTTTTTATAAATGTTACTATTACCCTAAATCATATATATTATACAATGATCTAGGCCAGTGATCGTCAGCACTCGCTGAAATGGGTAGAGTGCATGGAGGGTAAGGAACTCTGCTCCGTCGTGCACAAGGTATAGAGAGACAGCATACCCGCCAGCAGCGACAATTGCACGCTAGGGCAGTGTCTTGTCCGCGGGGAAGAGACGCCAGCCTGAGCGTGCAATGTTTTGATGACTGCTGATCTAGGCTATTACGATACGCGCCTTTCGTAAGCCTTGCATAGGCCTACACCAGGCCTGCAGAACTCGCAAGTAGGGGAAATATGACGTCAGTCTCACTTCACTTCTATTGGGGATGATCGACTTCCGCCGCGAGAATGAATGTTGATGCAGCCTAGCGTAACTAGAACACCATAACCGCACAGGTAGAAAAGGTGGGTGGGGTAAGAAAGGGGAGGAAAGAAGTCGCTCTCAGGAGCTACAGTTCTGCAGGTCTGGCCTACACGAATTTGTGACAGGTTAGGTTTTTATGCCTTGCATAATTGAATCTGTAACAGGTTAGGTTAGTTTAGGCTTTTGGTATGAGTTGCATATACGAATCAGTGATAGGTTGGGTTAGGCTTGGCTTTTGGTATGCCTTGCATATACTCAAAATTGTCTAAGAACGTGCCCTTTCTTGCTGCCCACCTTCCTTCGGTAACGCTATTGTAAAGATTTACCAAAAATGTTAGTAGACTATATGATTGAAGTCTTCAAGGCAAGGCTATCATTATTTAGGTTAGGTTAACTTAGCTTGGCTTAGCTTAGAAGACGTCAAGACCTTGTATCGTGACGATTTACATGAAGATGACGATGAGAGCGATTGAGTGCAGGTTTTTGAGCGCTGTGCAAAGGTTCATATTTTTTTTTTTAGTGACTTCAATCCTAGTTTTCGAACTTTTTGTTTTTCACAAACGAGGATTTTATGCTCCATTTTCGAAAGGTACCGTAATGGAAAAAAACATTTCGGAAACACACAATTTCGACTGTAACCTAACATAACCTGTCACAACCTAAACTAACCTAACCTTAACTAACCCAAGCAAAACTAAGATAAGCTAACCCAGTAATGTTATGTTAGCTTAGTTCAGCTTGGTTTAGGGTTAGGTTAGGTAGGTTAGCTTAGCTTATTAATTATAAAATATGTGGCGCGACAATCCATGAAGTGCCAAAACCGACCAGCTGGCTGCTGGCCTCACGTCCATATGCCTCAAGAGAGCATCCAACTAGAACGGATGTATCGTGTGGTTAGCATGATGATCATCCCAGTCCTTCTACCTGGTTTCCGTGACTGGATTTCGCTACCTATCGTAGCTTTCCAAATTCAACATGATGCTGGGTGGGCACCAGTCCCATCTTATACTGGCCGAAATTTCATGAGAAAATTCCTTCCCCATGAGAACTTGAACCAACGCGCATTCCGTAACGCGAGTCCTAGGCATGATGCGTTGGTTAGACACTACGCTACAGCACGGGACCTTACTGATTTTGTTAAGTTTTATAATTGAATAGGTACATCCCCGGATTAAGGGTCTAAGTACATAAGGAAACATTGTCCCATATACTCTTATTCCGCGGGGGTATTCAATTATTGTAGGCCTACTAATATAATTATAAATGTTTCTGAAAATTTTCCTCTTTTAAGTAAATTTTTTACCTTATTTCTTTTTTCACAATAATTCATGTTGAAGAATTTTAATAACCGATAAGTCAAATACTGACCTAACTTTATAGTTTTAAACCTCAATCATGAAGTCATATTCTATGGAGTTATAAAAAAAAACTTAGTACTGTTTTATTATCATAATACAGTACAGATATTCATAAAGCAAATGTTTTCGCCCTGCGTCATCATCAGGTTTTACGATACATATGCAGTATCTAAATATGTTGTGTGATAATCATTACGATATAATATGAACATACTTATAAAAGACATATTTTAAAATAATTATTGTATTTTATCATTTAGGTTCTGGCTGATAGGCTATGTACATCTCACTTGACGATATGTGTCAGAGGAAAAACAATTGTTTGTATGCATTTGAGTCCAACTAGTGTAATATGTAGCTAGTCGGCGATGTACGCAATGGAGGGGAAAGGAACTGGACACCCTACTCCATTATCTCCTAGCTTAGTTGCCTCATAAGTGGTGCCTTCTTGATATCACTTGTGAGGTTCAGACCTGTCTTCGGACAGTTGACTAAACAACAACAAATAACTTAATATACCATTAATTGAGGGGCTTAGAACAAGAAGCAGGTAAGTGACGGAAACCTAGTTTTGAGGAAATTACAGTTAAAGTTCTACATGCAATGGAATATTATACACTAGTTTGGTGAAATGATGCCCATATAGCAGCACTGCACAGTGTGATCACTTACCTGATTTTATCCCAAAGAAACATCCTTTTGGGCTATCACAACACGCACTTACCTCATTTTTTTAAATAATGTCACTTACCTGCTTTTTGTTCTAAGCCCCTCAATTTACTTACATGGTTTTCTCGCGTAATTCACTGTTCGTCTTGATTTTCACATGCATAAATTACAAAGTTTTACAATCTACATTCATCTACATGTTTTAGTTTTAACACATTCTGTTATTCTTATAAATCTATTTAATACTAAGATTACAAAATTATGTGGTAGGCCTATGATGAACTAGTGAAATATTTAATGATCTACTTCATAGTTATTGGTTAAGTAAAATATACGTAAGTTGGCATTAAAATACTTCTAAAAACAATTATTTGTAAAATGAATTTGCTGTTTTGTATTCACCACGTTATGGTTTGAATACGCGTTCTAATATTAATACTGATCTGTCATATTATATTAATATAAGTTTTAGCTGTGTAAGAATTTATCATTGGACTACACTTTAGTTTATGCGTGTTCTGTTGATAGGGCTGAAATTGAGATATAATTAGTACATTGTATTATGATAAAATAAATATTATACGTATGTGATGCAGTTTACGTGGTGAAAGAAAACCAATTTGATTTTCCGTTGACAATTCTTCGCAAGCGGCGTATTTGGATGTACCAATTAAACGATGTCATGTTTTGTGTATAGTTCGTTACGCGCAGACTTTGAGTGAAATGCTGTTTACGAAGAATTGCCAACGGGAACATCATACTACTGTACATACAACCACAATCAAATTGGTCTTCCGCAACGTAAACCGTAACACATATTATACATATTTTATCATGATGCAATGGAATTATATCTCAAGTTCAGCCAGATCAACAGAACATGCATAAACCATAGTAAAATGATAAATTCTTATACAGTTAAAGTTTACATTATGATATGACAGATCAGTATCGATATTAGAACGCGTATTCAAACCATGACGTGGTGAATACAAAACAGCAAATTCATTTTACAGTTAACTGTTTTTAAAAGTATTTTAATGTTAGCTTACATAATTATATTTTACCTAATCAGTAACAAACTGTGAAACAGATCATTAAATATTTCACTAGTTCATCATATCACATAATTTTGTAATCTCAGTATTAGATAGATTTAGAAGAATAACAGAATGTGTTAAAACTAAAACATGTTGATGAATATAGATCGTCAAACTTGGTAATTTATTGATGTGATGATAAATACGAACAGTGAATTACACGACAAGACTATACGTTAATAATTTAAGATATTTGTAATAATTATTTTAAAATATGTACAGTATTTTAAATGTATGTTCATATTATCTTGTAATGGTAGCCGCCACGGTGGTCTAGTGGCTAGAGAGCTGGACTTATAATCATGTGGGTCCGGGTTCGATCTTCGGTGAACCACCGATTTATAACTTGTGTTGGACAAGGCCGTGGTCCAGGTAACGCAGGGGTTTTCTTTGGGAGCTCCGGTGGCATCCTAACAAATCATAATCATCATCATCATCGTCATCGTCATCATCTCAGCACGGGTGTAGCGAAGACCAACCTCCTATGGCGCACCCTGGGCAACGACTCTGTCGGTAAATTGGTCTACACAACTGGTTTCATATCGGTTTCGTTTCGCCGACGATCGTAATAATTATAGAGGAGGATTACACCCATAGTGATGTACAGTACGTACTGTATGTACAATATGTTGGAGTCCATTTTCGATGGTAGTTAGTAGTATTTCGAGTTTTTGTCTTTATTTGAAATTATGGATTTACATCAATACTGTTTTTTTCTAATATTTTGGTTTTCAGTTCTTCCGAATAGGGATAAAGTTTAAATCTGAAAATGTTCTCCTCTTTAAGCATTTTTTCAGCTTATTAAAGTTTGCTAAGTTGTATAATAATTGTACTGATATAATTATAAATTTTCAGAATATATCCCTTATTAAGCAATTTTTTAGCTTCCCGCTTTTGTTAAGTTTTATAATTGTACTGATGTAAATTTTCTTGAAAATTTTCCCATTAAGCAGTTTCTTTGACTTGCTTTTTCTTAGTTTTATAAATTGTAGACCTATTTATATAATTATATATTTTACTGAAAGTTTCCTATTTTAAGTAAATTTTTCATCTTCTTTTTTTTTTTTCTAAGTTCCAATATTTTACCGGTATAATTATAAATTCTCTTGAAAACCTTCTCCTTATCGTAAGAAATTTTGACATTGTTTTTTTATAAGTTTTGTAATTATTGATAAAAACGTAATAATAAACCATTATTATTTTTAGATTGTTTTGTGTGTTGTTGGTTGATCTATGCATTCCTGCGTAATTAGCTACCATTGATTTTGCTGAGGTTCATAATAAACTGATACAATTACGATTATTCACCTCTTACGCTGATCGATACATACGATACTTAGACTACATACATACCGTACATACTGGCTTTTAAGGAACTCGGAGGTTCATTGTCGTCCTCACATAAGCCCACCATCGGTCCCTATCCTGAGCAAGATTAATCCACTCTCTAAAATCATATCCCACCTCTCTCAAATCCATTTTAATATTATCCTCCAATCTACGTCTCGGCATCCCCAAAGGTATTTTTCCCCTCCGGCCTCCCGACCAACACTCTATAGCATATCTGGATACACCCATGCCCTGCCCATCTTAAACGTCTGGATTTAATGTTCCTAATTATGTCAGGTGAAGAATACCCTGCGTGCAGTTCTGCGTTGTGGAACTTTCTCCATTCTCCTGTAACTTCATCCCTCTTAGCCCCAAATATTTTCTTAAGCACTTATTCTCGAACACCTTCAACCCCTGTTACTATCTCAAGTAAGAGTCCAAGTTTCACAACCATACGGAATAATCGACAATACGAGTATAACTGTTTTATAAATTTTAACTTTCAGCTTTTTGAGAGCAGACTAGATGACAAAAGCTTCTCAACCGAATAATAACAGACATTTCCCATATTTATTCTGCATTTAATTTTCCTCTCGAGTGTCATTTATATTTGTTACTGTTGCTCCAAGATATTTTAATTTTTCCACCTCTTCAAAGGATAAATTTCCAATTTTTATATTTCCATTTCGTACAATATTCTGGTCACGAGACAAAATCATATAATTTGTCTTTTCGGGATTTACTTCCAAACCTACCTCTTTACTTGCTTCAAGTGTTTTCCCTAATCGTTTGTGGATTTTCTCCTAACATATTCACGTCATTCGCATAGACAAGCAGCTGATGTAACTAGTTCAAGTTGATCGTCAGATGAACTAATTATTGCTGCTCAAATAGTCACGATTTATACAACATACTATAATTTTGTATTACAAAAGCACACGAAAACTGTGTAGGCGCAGTTCAAAATGAATCAGTATTTAAAAAAAAAAAAAAAAACATTTTATTTGGGAAATTAACTACACGAAACCATACACCACATTTAATACAATGTAGAACTTTGCACTTACTGCAGATTTTGGTGACTGACTGAGCTGTGAATGCGTTATAAGAGTAAAGTGGGGAGTCCACAGATATGACATAGTCTGAGAATCACGAAAATACCATATTAATGTTTTCCTGCGCCAACAATAACTAATTATTCTTCATTCTTGTATACACTCTTTTAACACTTGTATAAACACTGAACTAGTAGTAACTGCTTACTGTGTTAATTCATTAATTCATAGTGTTCTGTCCAAGGGCAGGTCTTTCACTGCAAACACAGCATTCTCCAGTCTTTTCTATTTTCTGCCTTCCTCTTTGTCTCCGCATATGATCCATATATCCTAATGTCGTCTATCATCTGATATCTTTTTCTGCCCCGAACTCTTTTCCCGTTCACCATTCCTTCCAGTGCATCCTTCGATAGACAGTTTCTTCTTAACCAGTGATCCAACCAATTCCTTTCCTCTTTCTGATCAGTTTCAGCATCATTCTTTCTTCATTCACTCTTTCCAACACAGCTTCGTTTCTTACTCTCTGTCCATTTCAAACGCTCCATCCTTCTCCATATCCACATTTGAAATGCTTCTATTCGCTTCTCTTCACTTCGTCGTAATGTCCATGTTTCTGCCCCATACAATGCTACATTTCACACAAAGCACTTCACCAGTCTCTTCCTTAGTTCTCTCTCCAGAGGTCCACAGAAGTTGCTCCTTTTCTATTAAAAGCTTCCTTTGCCATTGCTATTTTTCTTTTGACTTCTTGCCAGCAGCTCATGTTATTGCTTATAGTACACCCCAAGTATTTGAAGCTCTCCACTTGCTCTATTGCCTCATTTAGAATTCGCAAGTTTACCTTCTTTACTTTTCTTCCTGTGATCATGGTCTTCGTCTTCTTTGCATTATCTTCATCCCATACTGCTCACAGCTGTCTTTAGCTCCATTAGCATATCCCTTAGTATCATCTCCTCTTTTGTTAACAATGCCATATCGTCAGCAAATCTTATAGGTACTGATGATATGGCATTGTTAGTAGAAGAGGAGATGATACTAAGGGATATGCTACTGGAGCTAAATGACAGCTGTGAATATTGTGGTAAATTTCCCGGCTGACATGGAACTCACTACGCAAACCACGTCGAAAATAGCCAGCCAGGTAATTTACCATAATATTAACACAGTAAAGGAGCTATTACTTGTTCAGTAACTAATTATTACTTGAATTTCGAGCAATAGCGTTGTGACAATTCAGATTCGATCAGCAAAGTTTTAAGAATATGATATTTGTCAATGCTTGTTTTAATAAGACAGTATCAATGTCATGGTAAAGCAAAGGTAACAGTGACGCTGTTTGGACTCAGTATTCATGTAACTATCAAAGGTTGGACGATGTTTGTCTAAAACCCATGCGTCTCCACTGATTAAAGTTAAGGGCACTGTACCAGGAATTTGGAGTGGAATTTACGGGAGGGGGGGCACAATTGCCCAGCGCCGCGACCTGTTACGATCTATAGCGCTAACCCTCAAGCTAGGCGCATTCCCAAATCCACACCGACTGAGTAAGATTCGCTGCTTATCCAGGTTTCGAGCAGGCCAGCCCCCTCCGTCCGTCGCCAGCCGGTGATCGGGGAATGCTATGGAATGATGACGAAATGGAGAAATGATGACGGAATGATGTAATGCCTAATATGGAGAAAAACGGGAGAACCCCGAGAAAAACCCCAACTGCGACCTTGTACGCCACAAGTGTCACTATGGATTTTTAAATGGAAAAATCCCAGGCCTGACCGAGACACGAACCCGGGCCGCCTGCGTGACAGGCTGGAGGTCTGACCACTCAGCAACCACAGGGAATTACCAGAGATTTTCATTGCACTTGAAAATCAGTTATCCTTAGCTGAATGAATATGTGAATCTTAGCTGTATTAAGTATTGCAATCACCTAACCGCTTCTGATAATATTAAATTTATTGAATTGTTTACAGGAATGTTACCATGGTGTATGACGTCAGTACATTGAATTCGTGAATGCAGTAGTGCCACACCAAGGATGATGGTGAGTGTTTGTATTTATCTTTCAACTTGGAAATAACTGTGCACTACCTGATACAAAGCAGAAGTGTACTGATTGACTTTGGAAGGAACTTGTATTTGGTATACTTTGCTATAATAAAATGTTCAGCTGAAATTACAATTTGAGGCACGACGACAAAATTATGATGATGGTGATGATATGATTGTAGGAATTATGATCATAATTATATAGAAAATTGAATTTGCGTGACCTACAAAACTTAAGTGTGAATAGTTCTAAATCATTTCCTCATCTTTAGGGGAAAATGGACAGGGACACACAGGGGCAGGGAAAGAGACGTACAGTAGATTACAAGTACAAATAAATTAGGTATTTGTTTATTAGCATTTACAGTTTAATGAAGTTGAAGCCATCTGCAGTTATGCTTGAAGAAATCAAATCTAATTACAATAATATGAGTGTCATATTTGATGCAGTCTATAATACTACTGTTGTAAACCATACATTTCTAGTACAGAGCAGGGCGAAAGGTGGCTTGATCAAAATTTTAAATATAAGTTGTTCAATATCTTGTGGTCTCTGTGAGTATAGAATTTTACTACCGGTATTCCCCACAAGAAAAAATCACATGGTGTTAGGTCACATGAACTAGGTGGCCATATTATCGTTCCATGTCGATCATTCGATTCTTGAAAATGATTATTCAGGAAATTGTTTATATGAAAATCGAATTGAGATGGTGCATCAACCTACTGCCAAATAAGAGGTAATACATCTTCAAACGAAGGACTGTTTTCCAGCGAGGTACGACTACATGCTGGATCATTCGTAGATAATTTTCTGCAGTCACTGCAATGTTAACGAAATAAGAATCTACTACGCTAGGGTGACTTGATTTACAAAATAAAAAAGGGACACTTATTGGAAGCTGGTATTTTCGATCATTTATCTAGATCAGTGTTCTCAACCTAGTGGTCACGAGCTCTGGTGCTCTTTTAATGACATTTGGTGCTCTCGTCATGCGAGTAAGAAAGTCCTTGCGAGTACGAACGCTCGTTAGATCCTTCTTTCAATTCAAACTTCGTTGTACGAGCCGGAACAAAATCCTGTTTGTATGGTGGTTAATTTAATTTTTTTAAGATGGTATGGTAGCTCCAAAACTATTTAAAATTACGAAGCTTCTTTCTCTTCTTTCTTAGCTGATTTATTTGTGCTTTATGCTAAGAGCTTTAGCCACATATTACACATTTCTTTCATTCACTGCTGCTTACGGCCTTCCTGATCGAAATAAGACAGCATATTTTATTAAAATCTTTTATTTAAATTATGAACAGCCTGACGTGATAGAACAGGCACCTCAGGAAAACGATTTGTAAAGGCGAAGTTTAATTAAACTGTGTTCTTACCACATTTCCACCATGTTTGTAAAAGAAATACACGTTCTTTTTTTTAATTAGTTTTAGATTCATTATTGCGGGTTGCAAGGAGTAGTGAAGTGCATTCCATAACCTCTCCTACTCAAATCTCATCCTCACCTTCCCGTGGTGCAACCTGTTTTTAACAAACGAGGCTCTGGGGACCGAGTCAAAGCGGTGTAGCTGTTCTATTAAAAATGGAGGAAATGCTGACCTGCCATGGCATGCATAAGCGTCCCCTAAATTGTGAAGAGGGGATATGGTCGGTGGAGTTGCCGGACAATCTTCCCGGCTAGGTCATATGGATCCGCTAACCAACGGCAGGTGTGGTCCTTCAAACAGTTTGGGCTTGCGTATAGATGATACAACCGCTATAGCATAAAACTCTTGCACACGTCCTGGGATCCTGTCCGCACGGCGAAGGTCTGCGAAACGCTAGACACCATCAAGTACGATCAATATATAGCCACTGCCCTTAAAGATGCCGATTACAACACCTTTGAAGAAGTACATGGTCTCTTCGTCACTGGCAGTACACGGCGCTTTCAAGGAATCTACAAGATCTGGATTCATAATTGATCCCACTGTGCGTTTCGAAACGAATGAGGAACAGCCAGCAGAAGTGGATAAGGAAAAAAAGAATATCTACAATCCTACCATTCCATATTACCTCCAAAAGTACCAACTAGAAGAGCTTGAAGTAATCGGACTTCTGGTTGGAGCAAGAGGTACCGCTACTCTCTTCATGAAAGATGTGTTTAAGAGGCTTGGAATACCTACATCTATTATTCCGATTGTAACTTTAAATGCTTTGAAAGGATCAATTGCTCTCCTGAAGCATCACCCATATTCGAAATGAAACCAAGTTCATTAGCATTCTTTACTTTTTTGTAACACTTGCCTCTCTTAAACTAGGTATATTTCCACCAATCACAAAATGTATTTGCAGCTTTGTACTTGGAGTTTCATTGTCAAAACAAAATTAATGGTTCACTGAACTTGTAAACATTTCTATGGTTAAGTACTCTTTGTCCCTTGTGGCAGCTCACGAATAGTGAGAAGATTTCTAAATTCATAGTGCCTACATTAAAACGATTATACTTTTTGCTACTCCCCTATTGAAGAGCGAGAGAGTTAACGGTTTTATTGCCAAGTATAAGTATCGCAAGCAGGGATTACTGACGACAGGAATACGAACGAAACAATTCAATAAGGAAGAGCGGGCGACAGGAAAGGTCACGAGATAACTTCAATTATATTCAAGAATACAGTCGGAAGAGAAACGACATCGATAGAATCAGTCTTGCATTGTGATTGTTACATTACGACTTTAGTTTCAGTTCCACTGCATGTGAACACGTATCTTGTTCCAAGTGCGTTTATTTTATAATATTTAGTGATGGAGCGTTCCCGTCGCAGAGTATCATTATTTTATTCGTAAACATAATATATTACGCGTTTAATTTGCTACGAATTTTTCTTTTGTTACGCTCTTCATTTCCATAGGCGATGTTCCCATCTGCCCGCATCCCTCGCTCCCTCGGCGTGCCTAAATACACACGTCAAAACAGACAGTAACGCCACCACTGCTTTTCGGTAAGCGTTCCATGCGCGAGCTATAATCAGCATTAACAACATATGAAGACCATGTAGGGAAATCTAGATATAACAGATAACGGAATAAAAATAAATACAGATTTCCAAATTGCGTCACTTGTCAGTCCTACTCATAACAGAGCTGGGGACGTCAATTACTGTTAATTGAGAAAGTGACCGCTAGATGGTACATGCTGTAAGCACGTGCGTTTTCGAGTAAAAATAGATGGCCTCGTGGAAGATTTAATGCTCATTTGCACATACTTCGCAAACGTTAACGTTTACACTCAAGGCTTTTTTAGTGTAGTTCAAGAACCTTGGTTTAGACGACCTGTTATACAACAGTGTATTAAGTTAATGTAAAAAACAAATACGCTATCTAGAATAAATACCCCGAATGAAATTATAATTTCACGTGAAATAGGAAACGTATATTTGAAATACGTATCGAACATAGTTATTTTCGTTAAATGCGTATCTTTTTAAACAAATAGGCCTAGTATAATTTTTTCTCACTTACTACATCAGAAAGTTACAGTAACTGATAGAGCAGTCGCTGCTGAATAGAGAAGCCATATTTAAAATGTCATAAATTTGTTTGTATTGATTTCTTTGATATTTCTTCTCTCTTTTAAAGGATAGGCATATACATCGTGTTGCATTCACATCATGCATATTTTAAGATATTGTCTGTAGAACATAAAGGAAGTGAAACTGTACGAATGCAAGAATTCTAAAGAGGTAACATTTATTGCGTAATTAGTAAATGTACTGTACATGTGACCCCTTAGTAATACTGACAACATCCAACCTGAGATACCTTTCTTGCCATGTTGTTTTCAACGCATATTTTTACCATAGGAATTATTTTACATAGCTTGCTCGTTAAGCTGTGAAGTTGGGCACTTTAAGACACATGTTTGTATGTTTGTTTGGACTTTGAACTCTCAAAATACACATGCCCAGAACGAATATATCCGGGTTACTCCGGTGTGGAGTGGTTTGATGAACAGGATTGTCGAACCACTCTTCTTTTGTGAACTAACATAAATGGCCGTGCATCTTAACATACTGAAACAGTTCCTTTATACCGAAGTAGCTAATCTACAGCACGAAATTCTTTCAACAAATTACCGATTGAAACTAATGTTACTACTATTCGAACTCATGACCTCCCCACTACAGGATTGGGCTCTCTCACATTGCATTCTGCGGGTTTGAGAGTCTCGACATATTTTCAAGGGAATGAAACTGCACGAAATGCAAGGGCAACTCAAAAATTTCCCTACTTGCTTTATGATACGTCAGAATATACACTATCTACCAAAAAGTAATTGGGCACTGTTTTTGTCCATTTAGAACCTCGTGGTACCACCTCTTGTTGCTATAACAGCAGCCACCCTGTCAGGCATGCTCTCCACTAGTTTGTGTAGGATATCCACTGAAATGCGTCGTCATTCCTCTTGCAACATGGCACTCAGTTGGACTATGGAAGTTGGCCCCATGTTTCGGCTGCTACTATGCAGTGTTATGCAGACAATAATGTTCACCGATTGGACTGGCCTGCACAGAGTCCTGATCTCAATCCCATTGAGCACCTTTGGGACGAATTGGACCGGCGATTGAGGTCTCGGGAGATGAGGCCAACTTCCATTGTCCAACTGAGTGCCATGTTGCAAGAGGAATGGCGACGCTTTCCAGTGCATATCCTATATAAACTAGTGGACAGCATGCCTAACAGAGTGGCTGATGTTATACCAACAAGAGGTGGTACCACGAGGTTCTAAAGGGGCAAAAACAGTGCCCAATTACTTTTTGATAGATAGTGTACATATGAGGCTTAAACGGAACATGGTGTATTGTAATTACGAATGAGGAAGAGCTTCATCACAATCTAGTATATACAGTCACGAAGCTCAATATGTAGTAAATATGCATCCATAGATAGTTTCTAAGCGCTAGGATCGCTACTATCGCTTCATTACAGACAATGCGAAATAGTACCTGCACAGTCTATTGTTCCCAGCACCCTCATAAACTAAAGCTTCGTGACTGTATATACTGGACTGTAACTTCATAGTAATTGAAGCTGCATGCAAATTCAAATGAAAATTTAAATGCAATTCAAGCATCAAGCTAGCGAGAAAGATGCACTATCATATCGGACTGTTGCCAGATGGGCTGAAGCCTTTCTAAAAAGGAGGATGTTGAGGACTCACGTGTTGTTCATATTATACTGAAATTTATTTACATATTTAAAGTGTTTATATTTATTTGTTTTATATTCCTAAGTTTTGTAGATTGTTAAATGCCTTTATAAATGTTTTAAATGTTACAACGGCATACCAAGGAGTCCTCGGTCTTTACAAAGATGTATAATAGTCCGAAGACAATCAGTTGATAATAATAAGCGAGGGTCAAAAGTGCACTTGTTGTTGCAAGAGATTCCTAACCTGAAACTTTCCGATCATTTATTCCCTATCAAAAAATATTTTTGTAGATGTTATATATGTTGTAATGAAATATTTCACTGCTGTTCTGAATGAGTATGCAGGGTGATTCACGAGGATTTACCGTCACTTACTGAGCTTATTTCCGAAGACATTCTGAGCAAAAAATGTCATATAACATTTGTCCTAATCTCAATATTTTCAGAGTAAGTTGAAAATACCTTTTCCTTTAGTTTTAGAATATTACAGATAGAGAATGAACTTTCATAGTACTCTGATTTGAACTTGTAAAATACCTTTTTTCTTTAGTTTGAAGGGTAAAAGAATATTACAAATAGAGAATGAACTATTCTGAAATATCATCCCTTTAAATGGCTAGTTCTGAAGCTAAAAATGTGTTGTCAGTTGCTTTGTACAGATTTTGTTTTTCAATTTTTATCCAAAAATGACATCAATTTTTCGCACTTGTCACAAAAATTGTTACAAATCATGCGACTTTAGGAACTTGATTCTTTACAGTTTAATTATGCATCCAAATGTACAGTATTGAAGAATTTACAAGAGTGCCGTGATTTGTAATAATTGTTGTGATAAATGCTTAAGAAAATGTAATTTTGTAGTTAAAAAAAAAGAAGAAATCTTTACGAAGCAACTATGGAATTCACAACATATTTTTAGCTTCAAAATACTAATTAAAGAAATTATACTTCTGAATAGTTCATTCTTTATCTGTAATATTCTTTTACCTTTAAAACTCAAGAATTATGGTATTTTATAAACAATTTCAAATCAGTGTAACTCTGAAAATATTGAGATTAGACATGTTTATATGACATTTTTTGCTCAGAATGTCTTCGGAAATAAGCTCCGTCATGGACGGTAAATCCTCGTGAATCACCTTGTATAGTTCCATGTTCAGTTTTGAATGAGAGCTTCCGGAACTTGTTTTTATCATTCGCGACGTCTTGAGGTTTGTTTGCCGAGCCTAATCAAGAGACAAGATTTTACTGATTTAATATGTGGTCCCTATCGGTACTTCAGAATTTATGAGTTTCGAACTCAGTTTTTTAATTATGTTTTTTTAAAACGTATGATTTTGTCACGCGAACAAGAAAATATGGCATTTTTTCCTGTTACCAATAAAATTCTGAGAAGGTTTCGTCAAAGATCTTGATGGGATTGTGGCCAATTGACCAGAAATTCATTCACGCAATGATCAACATCATAACGATACTGCTCTCCAACTAAAACTCCTATGCGGAAGTAAGTTTCAAGAATAAATTTGTAATGTTCTGTTGTAACATTCATTTCGTCCTTAAGAAATATTTAAAAATATGTCTCGTTGCAATGATAATATGGATGCCATTTATTTATTGTTTTTAATATACACCTCGATAAAACAAAAGAACAATATCCAATGTCAACAACAGACACGGCCTACATCGTTTATCTATGCCTTGTGGGTTAATCTCGTCCAAAATTCAGACAGGGCAGAAGTATAATATAATACTCGTCTTTCACTCCATAGAAAAACTGTGCTTAGATGCAAGTCGTAAAATACTGCGTCATCTGAAGTGGAGCCACGAATACTTGGAATAAATTATATGTGAGGACGTAGTATTTGTTCATTAGCACGAACTTTGATAGCGTCTTCATTTGTCTGATCCCGTGTGCGTCGTCATGGTGACATGTTACATGAGATCACCATCTTTGGTAGGCAGCCTTGAAGTTGTCTGGAAACATATTGCAAGGTATGACGTTTAGAGTACGAAGTTTAACTGTACGTCATTTGCATAGAATGGGAACGTGGAGGATTTAATTTTTCATCGAAATGGGATTCTGTTAGTAGAAAATGTGATCTCATAATACACAGTAGTTAAATGACAAGCAAAAACGCCTAACAAGTTAAAAATTCAGTAGTTTCTGTGAATAATAAATTACGAAAGTACAAAATTATTTCATCTTTTAAAAATGTTATATTGGATATATTAACAGAATAATTAATACATTAAAAAGACAGTAGTAATAAAATTAATATGTACGTAATTAGTGAAAATTTCCAAACAGAAGTTCATAGTGAAAATGATAGTGTCTGTATTTAAAGGACATCCCAACTATTCTCCGTCGCCTGTGGTGCACTCTGGATAGTCTTTAACGAACTAAGTGGTCTACGCTTCTCGGCACTAGCGACATCTATGAGCACGCTGGTAGCGAATGAGGGCAAGATAAAAAGGCACTGCCATTGCACAAAAAATAGCCTATTGAATGAAGAGAGTCACGATTCTTTAAAAGAATATGGAATAACTTTTTGGTGCACGACCAAGGATAAAGAAGTGGTTAAAGAGGAGAGAATAAGGGGCCAGAGCTAACAGGGCTATTCACCCTATGATAAAACAGTCTTTATTTCCACGTACATCAGTATCGCTAACTCTCCCATTATTTCTCGTGAATTCGATCATTTTTCTTACCCTCGGTTTAAGATACCGAACACAGAAGCACATCTGTGAGGCCAGATAATTCATACTCGTTCCTCCCTCTCACCTTCCAAATCTCTTCATTTCCACCCTCCTTGTAACACTCTTTAATTTTTCTTTCGTTTTTCCATCTACTTGCCAAACTAAAATTTTCTATGTAATTCTCTGATTTGACATTATTTTTGGGTTCTCATACCGCCTTAGGTTTCTTTTTTCTACTGTTTCAAGAATAGTCTCCTTCAAACCCATCTGTCTTCTTTAGTGGTCTTGTGGTTACCATGCGGATTCAAACCCTGTTGTTTGCGATATTTCAAAGCGCGATAAAATCCTTAACATGGCTTTCTCCGGGAGGGAAGTAAAGCTTTGAGTTCCGTGTTGATTTACGGCAAGTAAAAGAATCTTGTCCTTTATGGAAGGCTCCAAGCAAAATTTGTCATTTCTAGCCAGTTGAATTTTGACGCTGAATAATCTTTGCAGTACAAAAACGTCGTTAAATGACGCTGCTACTAGTACTATAATGAGTCCCAGTGTTTCTGTCTGCGATCAGCGACAGGTCCTCCCGCTATCACCGCTGCTTGTACCCACAAATTTGCTGCGCTTCGCCGGATTAAAACTTGCACACTGTGTTACGATAACAACATTCGATAGTCACACTCCTTACAGTAGCTGCTGGAAGTGTTACCCATCTTGTGTGGTACATAATTCACATGACATAATTTACACAACTTGTTTCATTAAGCCTATTCTCTAAATTTAGTATTATTTTTCTACATTGAACTGGATGGCCAAGGAAATAAAAAGTTTCCCTTGTTCGCCACGCGATTTCTTTTTCTGTATGTACTTTTTCAGAACGTGTGCATGTTCACGAGTTTGATAGGCTACGTAATCATTGCAAGAAACAACACAGCGTAATTAACTGTACTCAATATTATTGTTAATCGAGTGATTACATGCTTTTATTGCCGCTTTTCAAGGACAGAAACAACTTATTTCGAGGAACGGGGATTCACCTTCATAGGTAGATGAGCTTTTGAGAATAGTGGAATCCTCATCTTTAGTGATTAGTCATAAAACAGGGATGTAGGCCGACAAAATATTGGCAACGTTCACTGGAACTGCTACTACTACTGCTACTGGTGCTGATGCTGCTACTGCTGCTGCTGCTGCTGCTGCTGCTGCTACTACTACTACTACTACTACTACTACTACTACTACTACTACTACTACACTACCACCATCATTAGCATCATTAGACCTCTATCGTTCAGCCATTTAATTTCTTGTTATATCAAGGAAAATCTTCTTCAAACCCACAATAATACTAACAGGAATAAAAATAATATAAATCTTATCATTTATTAATGGTCAATAACAAAAAGGTCTTGTCGGAAAATCAACAGGATATAATATTAGGATTGAAAAAAGAAATATTGAGGAATTACGAAGTTCAGCACTCATAAAATCATGTCTAAATGTAGCATTGAACTGAAAAATCTTGTGATTCATTTTTCGCTAATGACCATCAAGAAAAACCTAATGGAAGGAGGAATGAGATTGCGACGTACTGTTAGGAATTTTTATATCTTCAGAGCAATGTAATAATAATAATAATAATAATAATAATAATAATAATAATAATAATAATAATAATAATAATAATAATAATAATAATAAGCAACAACATGAGCTACTGCCAGGAAGTCAAAAGGAGGATAGCAATAGCCAAGGAAACTTTTAATAGAAAAAGGAGCATCTTCTGCTTACCTCTGGGAAAAGAACTAAGGAAGAGACTAGTGAAGTGCTTTGTATGGAGTGTGGCAATGAATGGGGCAGAAACGTGACCATTACGACGAAGTGAAGAGAAACGAATAGAAGCATTTGAAATGTGGATATGGAGAAGTATGGAACGTGTGAAGTGAACAGACAGAATGAGAAATGAAGCTGTGTTGGCAAGAGTGAATGAAGAAAGAATGATACTGAAACTGATCAGGAAGAGGAAAAGGAATTGATTGGGTCACTGACTGAGAAGAAAGTGCCTACTGAAGGATGGACTGGGAGGAATGGTGAATGGGAGAAGAGTTCGGGGCAGAAGAAGATATCAGATGATGGACGACATTAAGATATATGGATCATATGCGGAGACAAAGAGGAAGGCAAAAAAACAGGAAAGATTGGAGAAAGCTGGGTTTGCAGTGAAAGACCTACAACAGATCGCAACAGACTGTTAGGAATTTTTATTTGTTTAGAGCAATATAATAATAATAATAATAATAATAATAATAATAATAATAATAATAACAATAATAATAATAATAATAATAATAATAATAAAAAATGACATGAGCTGATGCCAAGAAGTCAAAAGGAGGATAGCAATAGCCAAGGAAGCTTTTAATAGAAAAAGGAGCATCTTCTGCTTACCTCTGGAAAAAGAACTAAGGAAGAGACTAGTGAAGTGCTTTGTATGAAGTGTGGCATTGTATGGGGCAGAAACATGGCCCTTACGACAAAGTGAAGAGAAGCGAATAGAAGCATTTGAAATGTGGATATGGAGAAGATTGGAACGTGTGAAGTGGACAGACATAATGAGAAATGAAACTGTGTTGGCAAGAGTGGATGAAGAAAGAATGATGCTGAAACTGAACAGGAAGAGGAAAAGGAATTAATTGGGTCACTGGCTAAGAAGAGGAGTTCGGGACAGAAGAAGATATCAGATGATAGACGACATTAAGATATAATCATATGAGAAGACAAAGAGGAAGGCGAAAAATAGGAAAGATAGGAAAAAGCTGGGTTTGCAGTGAAAGACCTATTCTTGCCAGAACACTGAATTAATAATAATAATAATAATAATAATAATAATAATAATAATAATAATAATAATCAGTGTCCAACATACTAGACGCCACTGTTCGTAACCCTGGAAGCATACGAACCGCTACTGGACGAAGGTATGGCATCACCCACCGTATGACAAGTTTGAGAGTCATCATTATTATACAAAGAATGTGCGTAGGAGAGACGTAGTCTGTTTATCGCACTACATATGGAACAAGAAAGACTCACGTCATCCTGCCAAGCCGCACAATGGTCCTTCTTACATAACGCTGCAGGTCGGTTGCCTCACCCGCTTTTGTCTTATTAATAGCCCGTTTGTTTGTTTATGCAGTTTGAGCTGTTCAAGATGCTTATCGCGTTGTTAAAAGAGTTACATTTAAATATTTTTCATTTCACTTTCTAATCATAAGGATTTCGTTGTGTTGGTGTAAAATGACGTTATTATTAGTAGATTTTACGAGTTTCATCCTCAGTTTTGTACAAGCATGTGTGTTTATTTTGTGTACAAAGTGTAAAGAGAAAGCACTTACTTACAAATGGCTTTTAAGGAACCCGCAGGTTCATTGCCGCCCTCACATAAGCCCGCCATCGGTCTCTATCCTGTGCAAGATTAATCCAGTCTCTATCATCATATCACACCTCCCACAAATCCATTTTAATATTATCCTCCCATCTACGTCTCGACCTCACCGAAGGTCTTATTCCCTCCGGTCTCCCAACTAACACACTATATGCATTTCTGGATTCGCCAACGTGCTACATGCCCTGTCCATCTCAAACGTCTGGACTAAGTATGTCAGGTGAAGAATACAATGCGTGCAGTTCTGCGTTATGTAACTTTCTCCATTCTCCTGTAACTTCATCCCTCTTAGCTCCAAATATTTTCCTAAGCACCTTATTCTCAAACATCCTTAATCTCTGTTCCTCTCTCAAAGTGAGAGTCCAAGTTTCACAACCGTACTGAACAACCGGTAATATAACTGTTTTATAAATTGTAACTTCTAAATTTTAGCTTTTTCGAAAGCAGACTAGATGACAATAGCTTCTCAACCGAATAATAACACGCATTTCCCATATGTATTCTGCGTTTAATTTCCTCCCGAGTGTCATTTATATTTGTTACTGTTGCTCCAAAATATTTGAATTTTTCCACCTCTTCGTAGGATAAATTTCCAATTTTTATATTCCCATTTCGTACAATATTCTGGTCACGAGACATAATCATATACTTTGTCTTTTCGGGATTTACTTCCAAACCTATCGCTGTTCTTGCCTCAAGTAAAATTTCCGTGTTTTCCCTAATCGTTTGTGGATTTTCTTCTAACATATTCACGTCATCCGCATGGACAAGAAGCTGATGTAACCCGTTCAATTCCAAACCCTGTCTGTTATCCTGAACTTTCCTAACGGCATATTCTAGAGCGAAGTTAAAAAGTAAAGGTGATAGTGCATCTCCTTGCTTTAGCCCGCAGTGAATTGGGAAAGCTTCAGATAGAACTGGCCTATATGGACTCTACTGTAAGTTTCACTGAGACACATTTTAATTAATGGAACTAGTTTCTTGGGAATACCAAATCCAATAAGAATATTATATAAAACTTCTCTCTTAACCGAGTCATATGCCTTTTTGAAATCTATGAATAACTGAAGTATGACAGCACTGCGAAACTAAAATATGGATTTTGAGTTTTCCACAGAAATATACATTTTCATGAAAAACTGGTTTTATATTTGTCATCTGCCGTTCCATGTCTCTGTTGAATCTCTTCTGAACGACTGAGTGGATTTTGTTCATTCGTGAATGATATTCTATGTAGGTAAAAACATATTGTGGATTGAAAAACTTCTCTCCACTCAGTGATGAGGGGCGAAATTTAAAGTCTGATAACACACTAGAGTAGATGGCGAAATCACCATCACATCCTTGTAGCACTTTACTGATTTCTTGGCTTCTGTAATCCTTAACTTTTTGCCAAGACGTTTGCCATCTCATGTTTGGCAACTCTTTCCTTGCCGAATGCTGCTTGACAGATTTGATGGAGGCATTCAGCGTCTTCAGTCCTCACAGCTCCAAACTCCGCCTCTCCACTAGTTTGGTGATCCTTAAAAGATGTGGTAATTCGATTTGATGTTAGCTGTGTTATTTAACATGTACACTCTTGATACAATCCTGTTACTCTCTGCCTCTGCTAAACATGTACTCCCACTGTATCGATATAAACAACCTGAAGCACAACTTGGAGTTCGAAAACAAATTTTAGGAGCTAACGTAGAAGCATTGAATAAATGTATTTGCATTTAAATCTGCAACTGCCATACCGGTACCTCTTTTATTTAGGAGAGATAATTGCTGTAAAACAGCGGCATCAAGCCAAGTCCTCCAGCTTGTTATCAAAGACTCTGAGAGTAGGACAACATTAAAGAATCGTTTCAAATCGTATTATGTCCAGCTTAAAATTTTTTTACACGACTGACGAAAAACTGAATTACTCGTAAACCGGACAAGTTTTCAAAACTCTACACAAAACCATTTTGAAGTACTTGTTTCACAGTTTACAAATATGACGACTTGGAACCATCAGACTTCACAGCATGAAAGATAAATAAGTAGAAAGTAACAAATTTAATTTAGTCCACTGTTGGACTTAATACGTTTTGAAACGATACTCCTATTTTGATAATTTCTCTCGGTAGCTGCTTTCAAACATTTTCTTGAAAGATTTTATGACACTCTTCTTATCTGGGAATGGATTGCGGACCTCCTCTGGAACCTTATGCAGCGTATGAGATGCTCAAGTTGCTTGTATCATATTCGGATACAGCACCTTGTGGATGCCAGCAGCTTTCACCATATAAGGGGGGCTGTGTGACTTAAAAAAACATTTCTCAGATCTACTGTCTGGCCGCAAAATGCTTTTTAAAATATTCAGAAAACCTGGACCACAATTGAGGAGCTGGGTGCAATAAGAGTGTTAGCTGGTTTTTTAAGCAGGTTATTTTACGACACTTTATGAACATCTTAAGTTATTTAGCGTCTGAATGAGATGGTGACAATGCCGGTGAAATGAATCCGGGGTCCAGCACCGAAAGTTACCCAGCATTTGCTCTTATGGAGTTGAGGGAAAACCCCGGAAGAAACCTCAACCAGATAACTTGCCCCGGCCGGAAATCGAACCCGGGCCACCTGGTTTCGTGGCCAGACGCCTTAACCGTTACTCCCCAGGTGTGGACGTTAGCTGGTTAATGTTGTTATTGAATAAATAGCTAATCTTAAATATTTCGAGCCTCTATTACACGTATCAGTTTTATATCTCTGTCCTAGTTGGCAGGAAACGTTTGTAAATATCTGTATGCGAAATGCTGTTGTTGCAGCGAAGTGCAAGATGACGCCTTTATTAGCGGATTGCACTTATATGCAATAATAACGTTTGTGAATTTTGAAGTAATATGTAATGCCTTTGTTTATGTTAGTATTACAAATAATGAATTTAATTAATATAGGTCCAATCTAATCCCTTATATACTGTAAATCCCACAAAGGTAGCTGCCCTTCAGTAAGAGTTGTCGGTGTAGCGTAGAGCAGTCTCCTATGCCTCACACTGGGCAATGACTGTGGTAGTAAATTGATCGTATAGCTGAATGACGAATAGTCAAGTACCTGCCTTTAGTAAAAAAAAAAGGATTATATATATGTATATATATGTATATACGTATATATATATATATATATATATATATATATATATATATTTGGGTTATATATTTCATTTAATTAATCACACGCACGCACACCACACGCACATGCAGTGGAAGGGAAATAACCTTGCAGATCGAAAGAGGCGATAGGGTACACTTAAATGAATAGAAAATTTATATTATGTTTTGTGATTAAATGCATGGTTAATTAGAAAATTAAGTTGGAAGATTCAGCAGTCTGGCAACATCGCCGCTAACACACTGCTCTTTCCTCTCTTAATACAGATGTAAGAAGTCAACGAACTCAGATCTGTGTCCATAGTTGAACCTCTCCCTCTCTGACTACAGCATTGCAATCTGTTCGCATCGTTCAGTGGCTTGAAATTAGTGGTTTTTAAAATTAAATTTACAGGAAAACCATCCGCTCTATGAAAATACGCCAGAGGAATAAATGATTCTTTATCAGAGTTTCTATCGATGTGGATAAAAATCATGACCCTACTTGTAATAGTTACCGAATAAGAGGATGTAAAACATAAAAAATTACAATTCATTTTTAAACATTTAATTTAAAAAAACACTTTTTTTCCGAGAAAACTATGAACTTTCCACCAATATGGTATTACAATTCTTTGTTACATATAACATGAACTATTTGCATTGAAAATCTGAAGGGGTATTTCACTTCCATCCTATATACATACACGCACACAGTTTCCGGACTGCCCTGAATGTAGACAACACAATGACATAAGAAACGGAGAAGTTATATACAACCAGGAAACGCCTAGAATCTATACTAAATACATCACCTGAAAGACAGAGAAGAAGACTAACTATAAGGCGTATATAGAGAGATTTCAAGAAAAATCGCAATAGGTCCTTCACATGTTTGCACAAAGTCACGTGCAGAAAGAAGCTCGATTCTTAAAGACCATCTGACGGTGTTCAATAGACTGACTCAACAGGACGCGCAATAAATATAAGTGAAGCTCGGAAATATATTGATTGCGTCTTGTATATAAATATATGTAGGCTAAAGGAATAAAGTGGGAGCAACAACCAATGCTAGCGAAATTGTGGACAAAGAACTAGGAATGTAAATAGACCATCAGGTCGGCTCTTCTGATGGTCAAGACTTGAGCCACCCCTGCCCAAGCAGAAGGCCTTGCCCCACTGGGGATTTACGGCTTTATTATTATTATTATTATTATTATTATTATTATTATTATTATTATTATTATTATTATTATTATTATTAATTATTATTAAAAGAACTGTAGTAAATCTGGAAATGCAGCGAAGTCAAAGATGTTACGAACGAACAAACTTGTTTTGGCAGCGTTGCGTCAAACTTTAGGCAATGGGTGGCTCTGGCAATGGTAAAACAAGTCGAAGGGAAGCGTCGAATATGAACAACGAATTGTAACCGATTTGACAGCAGTGTTGCCAATCTTTGTTGTTAAATCTGGCGACTTTTAATTCTTTTTCGGCGGCAATTTTTTTTCTATTGCTTAAATAGGGATTTAGCGGTTTTTTCAGCAACCTTTAGCGACAAAAATAAAACTTTCTCTATTGATAATAAAGAATCTAGCGACATATGAACTACTGTTCGGCGACTTTCCATGCACTTCAGTTGACAACAATATTTGACAGTCTGATGGACGTGATCGAAGAGACAAGCGAGACGTTCACCGGACCGATAGTTGCGAAATTCTTGTCAGCACCATCGACTGTTGGTCGCCATTGTGGGACATCCGAGATCCATCTTTACAACAATGCACTAATGGAAAATCTATGGAAAGAGGTGACTTCTATGGGATTTCAAGTAAGTGAAACACATTGGTTGGTCGACCATATTTTGTTGAAAGTAGATGATTACGTAGTAGGTATCAGTATTATATCTAATACATAAATAACGGGAAACATACAAGAATGTCAGATGAAGTGTGGCTGGGTTCAGACTGTGACTTATGAGTCCATCTTAGACAACTCCGGAGTGCTGGTCAAACAAAGAGTATTTCTCCAGAAAAGCTACACCAAAGAAGGCACAACTTTCTTTTTTTTCACTGGTTTTGTGTGATGTAGAATTGCATTTATTTTGAGAGTAGGGATGTTTGCGAAACGAGACCGCGAACCCTACGAGCAAAATAAAATAATTTTAACACGTGTGTCATACACAGCTGTTCTTTCGTGCTAGTAGGCTATATAGGCTAGAGACAATATCTCAGACTTCGCCACTGTTACGAGTATATTCCCCATAATTTTAATAGTGAAAATTTATCACATTAAAGAAGGCTGTTGCATAACTAAAGCAAGAAAGTTCAAGCCGAAATTTTCCCATTTCAAACCCTGATGTCCCTAATTTTTCTTAGAATTACATTTATTTCTTAATTGTTTCATATAGTTGTGATTAAATTAATTTTTGAAACTATTGCAGTATCTTTGGCACAATCTTGAACGTTTAGGTTTATCTGTGATGTTTGTATAGAAGTTGTTGAAAGACTTTGCAATATAATTTGAATCCTCTACTTCATAATCATTAAATTTAAATATGAGGAACATCACTATTCTTACTCCTTAAATACTCGACAAATTTTTGTAATACATGGGACTTTAATTCCCTTAGTTCCCCACATATTTTTTACTTTTGATTTTTTTTAACATCCATAACTGGAAAACATTCATTGAAATAATTATTCGTAAATGAAGTTAATATTATAGTAATATACGTTACAAGAGCGGTATGTTGACTGTTTTCATGGTCGAGGAAAAGATTGAAAAAGCGAAATGTAGTTGAGCTTTTTTAATTTCCGAGAACATGAAAACAAACATACCTCTCGTGTATCGTACATTATTTTGTGCGAAGATCGTTTATTACATACCTGAAAGACGAATTTCTAATTAGTTGCAATGAAATCTCCATCTTGGTTTCTGTTTAATGACGGCAAATTTGGAAAACCAAAATATCTTTTTCAACATTGTTGCTATAAAATGTTTTCTGTGTTTACTATACTCCAGCAGGCCGTGATATACGTCTGTCTTTTTTTCCCCAGTCTATAAATGCGAACTTAAAACAAACGGTAAGGTTATGTAATGATTTATTTTTCATTTTAATATTTTAACAATATTATTTATATGACATATTGCAGTAATAACATCCGCATCTGGAATCTTGTTGATTTTTTCACGGCTTCCTTAATGTTACTTGTATCAGGAATGCAATAAGTTTCGTGGAGTAGTAGACTTTACTTAATTTTTGCAAATATTTAAAAACAGTAATTAACATTGCAATTTAGGTGAAATTGCAGTGGTAAGTTTCAGTTTATAATTATTACTATGTTAAACATCTCTAAAAATAATATGTTAAAAGCCTAAAGCAGTAAAATGAATGTCGCGCTTAAGCGGTAAGAAGAGGGAATTTGTTATGTGTGTTACGATGGGAATACTGAATGTGGTATTTCACACTTACCGCGTATTGGTTCTGTGCGGAAAACAAGCAAATACGCACGATCTCGCACAAAATTAATTTTAATATGACTGGCAGGCCTAATATAGTCTGTATATAGTTTCTAATTTCAAAACAAATATACGAACAAAGGTTGCTATAGATCAGTGATATTCACCTCATAGCCAGGGGCCGCATGTGCCTCTTCGAAATTATTTTTGTGCGAGATCGTGCGTATTTGCTTGTTTTCCGCATAGAACCAATACGCGGTAAGTGTGAAATACCACATTCAGTATTCCCAACGTAACACACATAACAATTTCCTCTTCTTACCGCTTAAGCGCGACATTCATTTTACTGCTTTAGGCTTTTAACATATTATTTTTAGAGACGTTTAACATAGTAATAATTATAAATTGAAACTTACCACTGCAATTTCACCTAAATTGCAATGTTAATTATTGTTTTTAAATATTTGCAAAAATTAAGTAAAGTCTACTACTCCACGAAACTTATTGCATTCTTGATACAAGTAACATTAAGGAAGCCGTGAAAAAATCAACGAGATTCCAGATGCCGATGTTATTACTGCAATATGTTATATAAATAATATTGTTAAAATATTAAAATGAAAAATAAATCATTACATAACCTTACCGTTTGTTTTAAGTTCGCATTTATAGACTGGGGGGGGTGAAAAAAAAGACAGACGTATATCACGGCCTGCTGGAGTATAGTAAACACAGAAAACATTTTACAGCAACAATGTTGAAGAAAGATATTTTGGTTTTCCGAAGTTGGCGTCATTAAACAGAAACAAAGATGGAGATTTCATTGCAACTAATTAGAAATTCGTCTTTCAGGTATTTAATAAACGATCTTCGCACAAAATAATGTACGATACACGAGCGGTATGTTTATTTTCATGTTCTCGGAAATTAAAAAACCTCAACTACGTTTCGCTTGTTCAATCTTTTCCTCGAACATGAAAACGTCAACATATCGCTCTTGTAACGTATATTACTATTGTGGCCGTCCGAATATAAGCTAATATTTGCATCATATAGTTAATCATAGATATAAACTGTTTGTCGATAGTTTTATCGCTTTTTCGCAAGTATAGGTTAATGAATCAGGAACTTAAGATAGTATTTTTATTTTTACATGCATTTTTATTTTTTAATTACAATACTTATTGCAATCTTAAGAAATGTTTTGCAAGAATGGTTTTTGATTACAGTCCGTCTGCAATTGAATTTAATTCGACCCTTTGTGTATAAAATTTTGATGACTACTGATATAGACAGCACACTTCTTAGATCAAATATGTCTCTATAATATACTATAGGCCTCTTTTGGATTCTTACGGCCACACTTCATTTGAAATTTCGACTCGGTTGCGAAAGCACTGTCGACATCCTTGTACAAAGTGGTGGTGGTGGTGGTGGTGGTTGTGGTGTTGTGAATCTTGTTACTGTTATTCATTCATAGTGTTCTGCCCAAGGGCAGGTCTTTCACTGCAAACCCAGCATTATCCAATCTTTCCTATTTTCCGCCTTCCTCTTAGTCTCCGCATATGAACCATGTGTCTTAATGCTGTCTGTCATCTGATATCTTCTTCTGCCCCGAACTTTTCTCCCGTTTACCATTCCTTCCAGTGCATCCTTCAGTAGGCAATTTCTTCTCAACCAGTGACCTAGCCAATAAATTGTTTTCTTCTTGATCAGTTTCAGCGTTATCCTTTCTACACCAACTCATTCTAGCACAGTTTCATTTCTTATTCTGTCTGTCCATTTCACACGTTCCATTCTTCTCCATGTACACATTTTAAATTATTCCAGTCGTTTCTCTTCACTTCGTCGTAATGTCCATGTTTCTGCCCCATACAATGTCACACTCCACACAAAGCACTTCACGTGTCTTTTCCTCATTTATTTTTCCAGAGGTCCGCAGAAGATGTATGCGTGTATTTGTTCACACTGCAATTGGGTAAATACCCGGTGGCAGTGGTAACTAATTACACTCAATAATTACAATAATAATATAATAGAGTCATAATGTTAATAAAAAATATTAATAGCAATATATAATAATATTAATAAGGAGCATCCTAAATTAAATGAATCACTTAATATAACATAATTAATTAACGATGAAAGAGTAATGGAACGGAAAAAATTCTCTCCGGCGCCGGGATTTTTCTCCGTTCCATTAATCTCATCGTAAGATAACGCAGAATATCTGCATGGAAATATCATATGTACTTCGGTACATTATAATAATATATATAATTAATTAAAGTAAATCTAAACCCTAAGTTAGAACTTAAAACCACGAGTATATGATATATATTCATACTTGCGTAAGTACCTTTTAGCACTACACTCATTTCGCTATCAATTCACTCACTGCACTGGAACTAAGACACATTTTACTGACACTATCCTGATTTCACTAACATTTCAAAAACATCTCTGTGTTCAAATACTTTGCACTGTCACTGTAAACTATAGAACTTCACTGACACAAACACACTTCACTGTCACAACACATTTTACAGACACAACACACTTCTTCACTAATACAACATGCTTCTTTTTCTATTATTATTATTATTATTATTATTATTATTATTATTATTATTATTATTATTATTATTATCCTTTTGACTCCCTGGCAGCAGACACTGATCGTATGTGGGCTGGAATTATGGAATGACGGTCAATTGGCCTACTGAAGGAGATCGGGATTTTTTTTTCAATCTAGCAGAGTGATAGGGATAATGACAATATATACACTGATCGTGTAAAGGCGCTCATCAGTATTTCTGTCAGTATTTTAAGGAGCAGACATGGACTGACGCGTGTGCTGCAACCTCCAAGGTGGAGTATTCAAGGGATACAGATAACCTGGATATGTTGCAATATTTCATTAATTAAACGAGATGTTATCTGAGTTACGATACCCGTCTAACGCATCATAATGTGAATAAAAATAAACGGAATAGAACAGTTGACACACTGCTGGGCATGTGTAAGGAAATTAAGCCAAATGCAAATCGTGAAGATGTGAGGGAAAAAATAAATGCCTTGCGATGTAATTATCGGGAGGAATTAAAGATAATGGCGTCGAAGCGCTGAGGAACAGATGAATATCAACCATCATCATGGACGTTTCATGCATTTAAATTTCTAAAGAAATCTGAGGTTCCTTTTCTCTCAACAATAAAACTTTTGTCTCCATATAATATCATTCAGGCAACTAGCTATTCTTTCAGTCTGAAGGCCTTAACTGTACCAGACGGAAAATAAATGAGTGAATGGAGGAACGAACGAATGTAAGAACAAATATAAGTGGATGTTTAAGATAATAAATTAATGAATGAATAAATAAACATAAATTAATACATAAACAAGTTGGCAAATAAAACAGGTGATTATGTAAATAAGTACCGTTGATGAATAAATAATTGAATAAATAAGCCGTTCAGAGAAGAAGTGGTGTAAGTCAAAAATGGGTAATGAGAGTTAAAGTAAACATTGTGTAAAATACAGCGCAAAGTAGCAGTTAATATTCAATTTATTTAAACTATTAGTAGTTAGTGGATAGCAAGAAGACCATATTAATTGCTACTTTGCGCTGTATTTTATAGAATTTTTACTTTAAACCTCATTACCCAATTTTGACTTACACCACTTTTGCTCTGAACGGTTCAAATAAGTCACTAGGTATAAATAAATAAATAAATAAATAAATGAAAATGAGAATATAAAAAAATAAATAAATAAATAAATAAAAAATAAATAAATAAATAAATAAAAAATAAATAAATAAATAAATAAATAAATAAATAAATATTATTACGTGTATTTAATACCGCGCTATATTGTTTGATGTGAGATAAGGTTCTTAGGAAAATATTTTTGGGGCTAAAAGGGATGAAGTTACAGGAGAATGGAGATAGTTACACAGCACGCGTTGTATTCTTCACCTGACATAATTAGGAACATTAAATCCAGACGTTTGAGATGGGCAGGGCATGTAGCACATATGGGCGAATCCAGAAATGCATATAGAGTGTTAATTGGGAGACTGGAGAGAAAAAAACCTTTGGAGAGGCCGAGACGTAGAAGGGAGGGTAATATAAAAATGGATTTGAGAGAGGTGGGATATGATGATAGAGACTGGATTAAACTTGCTCAGGATAGGGACCGATGACGGGCTTATGTGAGGGCGGCCATTTGGCCTTAAAAGCCATTTGTAAGTAATTATGTAGACTGTTCTCGTAGTTGTGTTGCGACAAGCAGCCAATCATGGAGTTCCATGCCTCGTGCATTTTTCCAAGTGTAATTTAATTCTTAAGCTCGTCAGAGATTAGTAATGTCACTACTTTAGTAGCCAGTTGGAGATGAGTGTAAATTTGATTACCATATAGTCGTTTTCGTACGTGTAGGCTTCGAAGAGTAAAGATCATGGTACAAGTTGGGATTCAAGAGTGTGCGGACAACGTCGGGAACAGTGTATTCGAAGTGTTTATATTATGTCTGCGCTTTGCATCAGTGTATAACATTACAAACAAAAATTGTATAATAAGTGTGCAGATATACAGAGTCTGACAAGTGGGACTTTCATTTTTTTTTTTCTGAGTATGATATTCACTATTACAGTTGAAAAAAATCATGGTAAGAAATTTTCTGCCCACAATCCCCTAATTCAACTTAAATTGTAATTATACGTTACTTTTGAAAACCCTGTACACAACGCGACTATTTCATTCTCAAATTCTATAAACAGCCCATACTCTTCATCGCGTGTTACTATGACATCATACAATCTCTTATTTTCTTTCCAGACGACATACTGTCCTTTTATAGTATATGACAGTTGCAATTCACACAGCTGCAGGAAAACATCTCCATTGTGCAACAAGTTGCACCTTGTGCACTGCTTTCCGTTCTCTTAGCCAATAGGAAAACAGTTGTCTTTGATGGGCTGGAATTTCTTTGATTCTAAGAACGTTGTGAATGACGACCTGAAGAAGAATACATGACATTTAAAGGGTGTGTTTGTTTTGCAGATTAATCCGAGGAACAGCTGCAATTGAATTCATTATTTGTAAATAACAATACTGTCGTTGATTGGAAAACAGTAGAGCTACAGAGAAACAATGCAAAGTACAGACATAACATAGATCAAATTGATAACATGCCGGATATTATATTATATCATATTTATTTCATACCGTGTTCACATGTAAATTTACATTGATCATTAAAATTATAAACATTCACAAACAACAGTTGCCTGAACATGCTCAGTCAAAATACAGTTAAAATCTTAAATTTATATACATCTTCGCCTCATCTTTGTAATATAATTATCTTATAATACAAAAAAATTCTAATAGTTCATTATGCAACGAGCCTATAATGATAGTAATTAAGAAGCGAGTATGGATGTTTATGAAACGAGCGCAAGCGAGTTTCATAATTTTCATACTCTCGCTTCTTAATTACCATTATAGGCGAGTTTCATACGACTTTTTATGCTCGACCATATTTCTAACTTGAAATTACCGTATTCAGATGTATACATTTTATTTGTATCTGACAAGATCGGAAGTGACCTTGTCCTAGGTCGTGAATTGTGAGATGTGCGCAGACGCGAAAGTATTGATTTTTTCCGAGGAACAATAATGTCATTGACCTTGATGTAATCCCGTTAAACTTGATATAACCTTGATTATTGAATTCGACATTGAAAAACGAGATGACAAATTGAATTTATTTGAATATTATTTACAATTAACGCTAATTATTATAGTAACAGAACTTAACCTTCTGCGACAGTATTGGATTTCAGCCTCCATGACTTTTCGCTAATTCTCTTTCGATTGCATATCCGAGAATAATCAATACTTGCGGTTTTATAACGGTACAAAGCTGACTTTTCATTGGCTGAACATCTGTAAGCTGAGTTGTCATTGGCTGAACACCTGTACTTTAATGAGTAGGTGTACTTTAATGACATGCATTAAAGACTGCTACTAGGTGTATAATTACTACATTTCGGCATGGTCGAGCATAAAACATTTTAAAGTGAATGCGCTGATATCTTATACATAAATTTTCTGTATACAGAATCAGAGTATAATAAAATACAATATGGTGTATTGATATAAATTGATTAGTTAAAGAAAGAAAATTTCATCCAATACTTGTTGCATTACCGCGCTGAATGGCGATACCAATGCGCTGACGTAGATATTGACTGCTTCGAGAGTCCCAGAAAGCTGCACTAAACTCCTACCTATGGTGGAGACAAGAGCTTTGGCTTCACTATACCATGATCAAAACGTTTCAACCGAAAAAGGGACAAAACTATAATTATCTATCAGATGTCTATATTTATGATGTTTACTGACATGCCGAAACACACACATGAGGTTCATTTTCTAATGTTAAAAAGTTTAACGTTTACTTTTCTTGTGTCCATTACATAAAAGTTCACTAAATTATGACCATGAATATATTTCCACATTATTTTAATCTAAAAACACAAATATTATGCGCACATTTTACGTCCACTGTATGAATGTCTGCACACATTGTATTCTTCACCTGACATAATTAGAAATATTAAATCCAGACGTTTGAGTTGTGCAGGACATGTAGCACGGATGGGAGAATCCAGAAATGCATATAGAGTGTTAGTTGGGAAGCCGGAGGGAAACAGACCTTTGGGGAAGATCGAGATGTAGATGGGAGGATAATATTAAAATGGATTTGAGGGAGGTGGGATATGATGGTAGAGACTGGATTAATCTTGCTCAGGATAGGGACCGATGGCCGGGCTTATGTGAGGCGGCAATGAACCTCTGGGTTCCTTAAAAGCCATGTGTAAGTAGTTAGTATGAATGTGCAATACATTATGTCAATCTACAAATTTTATGTCCACTTCACATAACCAGTTATTCGCCGTCTTCTGCTGCTTCTTCATTTTCATATAGCTAACTGCAAAGGATAACTAGGCCTAATACCTTTGAGATAAGTTGCAATGTTAGCCTCTTTCATTGTAATGGTTGTAATTCTGAACAATCTGATCCACTATTCTTATTATCACGTATAATTGTTCAACAAACAATTGGTTATTTAATAATTCCATTGTTCTTTTAGTCCTTGTTGTTGAATTCCATCAATTTCCAAATATTCCACCGATGTGGAGTAACGGTTACATGTTTGACCGTGAAACGAACGGGCCCGGGTTCAAATTCTGGTTGGGACAAGTTATCTGGTTGAGGTTTTTCTGGGGTTTTCCCTCAACCCATTAAGAGCAAATGCTGGGTAACTTTCAACGCTGGACCCTGGACTCATTTCGCCGGCATTATCACCTTCATATCATTCAGAGGCTAGATAACCACAGCAGTCGATAATGGGTCGTAAAATAACCCACTAAAAACTTCCAGTTCGATAGTGTTGTGTAACGATGTGTTTTTGGCAGTGATTTTTCCATCCTTCAACTAGGTACGTTAGTTATTCGATGTTGTCCTATCACAACTTGATTATAAGTATTCCATATTTCAGGTGGAAATTTTGTTGGCATTGCTCTTCTCCTTCCTCGTGAAGACGTTGTTCTTATGTGGGTCTAAGTTCTTTCTGTGTATAACGCTAAAATTGGCATAAATAAAAATGGACATGTGTGTGGACTTGGTTAATGGACCCAAAAAAGTGGACCCAAAAATAAAAGTGGACGTAAATCCGTATGGACATAGGTTATATGGCATCGATGGACGTAACGTCATGGAAGCAACAAACCATCATGCGTGTTCTGGAAAACATTCAATCGTAGTAATTACTGCGAAACGACGTCACTGTTCTTTATATCGTGGAAGAATAATTGGGATTATCAAAAATATGTCTTTGAGATTTATTTCTTTGGCAATTCGGAACTTCTCACATGCTCCGTCATCAGGGCCATGTTGCCCAAGACATGAAGTGTTGTCTACTTCTCTTTTTGTTGCAATTGTTTGAACAAGAGAACTTGCAATTAAATTAATATAGGAAATTCAGCGGCTCTTCTAGGCGGGGCTATCGCGACGTCACTTTTGTAGTGACAAATTAAGAAATATTATCTTCGTAGGCCTAAATACCTGTTATCCTTGAATATTTACGTTCATCAAAGACGTTATATAGTCGATCATAGGAATTTGTTATTTATCGTGGGTTGATAGTTTACGGATCCCGCGGTAGATGGCAGAAGAATAAAGGAAATACAAGCAAAGATTTGAACTGCAACGTTTTGAAAGTATGATGCCAGTTCTCTCATGTTCATTTAGAAATTATAGAATTATAAATTATTCACGTCATAACAATGAACGTTATCGGCCGCAGTTTACTCTTTGGCATTGCGTTCAAGTTACGGAACTGGGTTCGAACTAAGAGATTGATATCAACTGAAGCCTAATAGAAACTCATGCTGATGTTATAAATCTCGACTGAACACAGTGCAGGAAGTCGACTTTCCTTTCAACTTTCCCCGTGTGATATGGTCGAGACAATCAAGTTGTGACTTGGCGTCATACTACTTTTGACCAATAAATCGGTACCACTTTCCCAAGGACGTATTTCAACCAATCATGGCTGCTTATCGCACAATTTTATCGCGTCCCTAGCATTTGTTTAATTTTATCGCGTCCCTAGTATTTGTTTCTTTGTTTGCCAACATTTGAAACTGCGCTGGTCTGGAATTCAAAAAATAAAGTTTTAAGTGTATAATATGTATATATATGGAATATACGTGACAAAGAATATATATATAAAACAATATAAAATTATTCAAAACCACTCAGAACTCATGCACAGGTTTCAAATATGACTCGCATTGGCATTCAAGAACAAGAATGAATAAAAACCACTGATCAACCTATGCAGGACTCAGTCTGAGATGTTTCCTGAATAAATGAAGGATCTCCCATTCAGCTAATTCTTTCAACAAGGTATTAGATGCACCGTGAAATAATAGTTGAATACACCATATAATTCTTCTATTAGAATCCATTTCTTAACCCATGTTCTCTTTTCCTTGTTTTCAAAATATTTTGTATATTCAATAATTATTCATTCTGAAATCCTGAATAAGTTGAATACACCATTTCAGGCCAAATCAAAATTCCACTTCTATTATTTTTATTCCAATATAACATCAATTGAACCAAACCCTCATTCAAATTTGAAAATTGTACATTCAATAATTATTCCTTTCAAAACCATTTATGTTTATTTTTAGTCACAAGTCGTTAATTAAAACTTTTCTAACACTTGTGTATATTAGTTGGGAGGTTACTGTTATACCTTCTGCTATATGATATGGAACAGTCACGTATCAGATATTGTTTAATATTAGAATTCAAAATCATCTGACAAACGTTGATTATCTGGGATTCGGATAATTGAATGTGGAATGCAACTGTTTTAATAATAATGAAAAAGCTCATCATGAAACTGAATCAACAAAGCCTTCTTGACTAGTAACATTGCCATCATGGGACAGCTAGATCATTCAACTTCTCGACGATTCAGGCATTGCTCATTCATTCCATCTAGCATGCATCTTCGTAATTCATTTGTAATGTTGAGATGGTACAATAATACAAACACCACTACGAATACAGTTGTATTTTTAAGTCAATTAATATTTTATTGTCTCTGGAGTACTTCATTAAGTTTAATCTTTATATACTTTCTTCTAATCCCCGTGTAATAGTCAATTTAATCCCTCAGTTTTGATTTTCTCTAGATAAATCAAAACGTCTAGTGAGATTACTGTTGATAAAACATCTAAATAAATCTCCACCACTGTGATCTAATGGCTGGAGCGTTGAGCTGTGGACCAGAGTTCGATCCCTGGTGTACCCCCTGATTTATAACTTGTGTTGGGCAAGCCCGTGGTCCAGGTAACACAAGAGTTTTCTCCGGGAGTTCCGGTTTTCCTATAGCATCCCAACAAATCTCCATCGCATCTCATCTTATCGCCGGTGTAACCCAGCCTCCTATGGCGCACCCTGGGCAACGATCCTGTCGGTAAATTTGTCTACACAACTGGCTTCATATGGGTGAATGACGAAAAATCAAGTACCCGCCATTACAAAAAAATACTTAAACAAATGAACTCGAATAATAAAACACAAAGTAGTGATCATGTAGGCCTGTCATGAAATTTCGTTATCACTCTGATACGGTCTTTTTTCATTTTATTTTTCAACCGACCTTTCGTTCCACCATTTTCTTTTCACTATTTTCTCCGTTGTTTCCTTCCATCGCTTTTCAATTTCATCAGTGCTTCTTTCCATATGTCGGTTTCCCACTTCGCCATTCTTCTACTAATCTTTCCATAAGTCTTTTATCGTTTCTCCATCACACCGCTCTTTCTTTCCACTTGAAGTTATTTCTTTCTCATTTTTTTACTTTTCTTCCACTTTTTCATTTCGCCATTATCTCTTTCCAACACTTTCTGTAGCTATTTTTGCTCTTTACTTAATTTGTACATTCTCTTTTCTGTACCCTATATTTTTCTGTGCTGTTTATTTTCTCATTCCTCTATACTTTCTTTTCTTTGCTGTTATTTTCATTTGGTCTTCTTTCGCTTAACTTTACTTCATTAGACTTTCTTTCCTTTCATTATTTTTATTGCCTTCAATCCCTTGCCCTTATTTGCTTCAATGCTTTTTGCTCTTATTTCTTTCTTTGCTCGTATTTCTTTACTTCCTTTGCTCTTATTTCTTTCCTTCCTTTGCTTTTATTTCTTTACTTCCTTTACTTTTTTTCCTTCCTTCTTTTGCTCTTATTTCTTTCCTTCCTTTGCTGTTATTTCTTTCTTCCGTTACTCTTATTTTTTACTTCCTTTGCTCTTATTTCTTTCCTTCCTTTGCTCTTATTTTTTTACTTCCTTTGCTCTTATTTCTTTCCTTCCTTGCTCTTATTTCTTTCCTTCCTTTGCTCTTATTTCTTTACTTCTTTGCTCTTATTTCTTTACTTCCTTTGCTCTTATTTCTTTACTTCCTTTGCTCTTATTTTTTACTTCCTTTGCTCTTATTTCTTTACTTCCTTTGCTGTTATTTCTTTACTTCCTTTACTCTTATTTTTTACTTCCTTTGCTCATATTTCTTTACTTCCTTTCCTCTTATTTCTTTACTTTGTTTCCTTTGGTCTTTATTTCTTTACTTTCTTTTCTCTTATTTCTTTATTCCTTTGCTCTTATTTCTTTACTTCCTTTGCTCTTATTTTTTTACTTCCTTTGCTCTTATTTCTTTACTTCCTTTGCTCTTATTTCTTTACTTCCTTTGCTCTTATTTCTTTACTTCCTTTGCTCTTATTTTTTACTTCCTTTGCTCTTATTTCTTTACTTCCTTTGGTCTTATTTCTTTACTTTCTTTGCTCTTATTTCTTTACTTCCTTTGCTCTTATTTTTTATTTCTTAGTTTCTTTGCTCTTAATCTTTACTTCTTTGCTTTATTTTTTACTTCCTTTGCTCTTATTTCTTTACTTCCTTTGCTCTTATTTCTTTACTTCTTTGCTTTATACTTCCTTTGCTCTTATTTCTTTAGCTTCCTTTGCTCTTTATTTCTTTACTTCCTTTGCTCTTATTTCTTTACTTCCTTTGCTCTTATTTCTTTACTTCTTTGCTCTTTTACTTTTTGGTCTTATTTCTTTACTTCCTTTGCTCTTTGCTCTTATTTCTTTACTTCCTTTGCTCTTATTTCTTTATTTCCTTTGCTCTATTTTTTTTTCCTTCCTTTGGTCTTATTTCTTTACTTTTTGCTCTTATACTTCTTTCTTTCTCTTTGCTCTAATTCTTTACTTCCTTGCTCTTATTTCTTTACTTCCTTTGCTCTTATTATTTACTTCCTTTGCTCTAATTCTTTACTTCCTTTGCTTATTTCTTTACTTTCTTTGCTCTTATTTCTTTACTTCTTTGCTCTTATTTCTTTTCCTTTGCTTAATTCTTTACTTCCTTTGCTCATTTCTTTCCTTTCCTTCTTTTTACTTTTCTTTTTTTTACTTCCTTTGCTCTTATTTTTTTATTTCCTTTCTTTGCTACTTTCTTCCTTTGTTCGATCTTATTTTTTGCTCTTTCTTTACAACCCCTCTTTCGTCAAATTGCTGCTTTATTTCTAACGATTCTTTATTCGCTTTTCTCTTTTTCTTAATGGCTCTTTCTCTTAAATGAATATTTTTTCCACGACTTTTTTTTTTTTTTCACTTTTTTTATTTTTTTTATTTCCTTTGCTCTGAATTTCTTTACTTCCTTTGGTTTTATTTCTTTCCTTTCTTTGCGCTTATTTCTTTCTTTCTTTGCAATTTGCTTTTCTTATTCCCTTCCTTTGCATTTTCTTTTCCCATTTTTGCTATTTCTGTCTTCCTTTTTTATTTTCCGTTTACTTTGTTTTCTTTTTTCTTATTTCTTTCTTTTTATCTTTTCCTTATTTTATTTTTGCCTTTCTTTACTTTTCTTTCTAACGATTGTCTGTTTTTTTCGATGTCTTTCATTCAATATTTTTCCACGACTTTTTTCTGTATTTTTTTCTGTTTTTTACTTTATTCTTTTTCAATTCTCTTTTCCCATTACTATTTCTGTCTTCCTTTTTACTTTCCGTTTACTTTGTTTCTTTTTTAGTTATTTCTTTCTATTTATCTTTTTCATTATTTTATTTCTCCTTTCTTTACTTTTGCATCGCATTGTCTGTTTTTGTATGTCTTCATTCACATATTACTTTCACTTTACCTGTATTTTCTTTCTGTTGTTTACTTTATTCTTTAATTCTTTTTTCGCTCTTACTTTAACCTGTTAAAATGTAAGACAAAGTTTTACAGTTAATGATTTTTTACTAATATAACGCTAGAACTGATATACAATAATTGGGAATATAGTTACAATCTGAACCAAATTTAGGGACATAAATAATATCAGAAGAATGTTAAAGTATGAATCGTAGTGAAGACAGCAACGTTGTTGAGTGGGTTGTATTATTCCGTGACTATGAAATATGTACGGACCGGATTTTTTGTGAGCAATTTTCCATAATAATCCTAGAAACTGTGACAACATCATCATATATTATGGGAATCCATTGTTCACGTTCAATTTAACTTGTTATTATGGCAAGGAGCGGAACAAGATAGAAACAATGAATGTAATATTTCCAAAAGATAGCTTTTGTTGTAGCCTACTGTTATTGTCATTATTTGTTTGAAAGTATTTTAAGTATCAGAAATTTCTATAGACATTTCAATTGTTTATTATTTGTATTTGTCCTGCTTTCCGGCCTCTTTATAGTCTAATTGAGATCTAAGTAATATTTCTAAAATTGTCCTTGTAACTCTCGAATTCATTCCCGAAAATTTCTGTTGCGTTCGCGTATATACCTCCTAACGAACTAATTCTTCCTTTTCAGTTTCATCTTCAGATGCACTTCTGCTCTTCTTTTCTCTCTCTTTTCTCTTTATGTACCACTTTACACATTTCTCTCCATTTTTTATCTCTTTCTGTTTATCCCGTCTCAAACAGTTCTTTCTTTTTCATAACTTTATTCATATTTTATTTCTTTGTTTTTTTATTGTTTTTCCATTTTGTCCTCTCTTTTCTTTTTTCCATTCTTCTCTTTCCTGTTTCCGTTACTTTTCTTAGTTCCTTTCATCTTCACTTCATCATTTCTCACAAACTTTCTTATTTTTCTTATTTAGTTTTCTTTTATAATTTTAATTTATTGTTATTTTTTCATTTCTCCCGTCTTCTTCAATTTTTACTTATTTTTTCATTTTTTTTTCCAACTCTTTTTCAATATCTCCTCCCTTTTCTCTTCTGTGTCTTGTTTATTTTTCAGTTTCTACTTTCTTATTTTTCATTTCTTCTTGTCGTCGTTGAATCTGCTGCTCGCGGATTCATATCCTACCTGGAGTGTGTTGAGGTCACCTATAGAATTCACAATAAAATCGCTGAAAATGGACATTTCTTGTAACCCCCCCCCCCACAAATTCATTTATATAGAAGCCGAAAAGAAAAGTTATTCGTCACTTGTAACTAAAGTTCATTCCATAATCAATTTACTTTATTTCACACATTTTCAGATTTCACATTTATTCGTCCGTTTTTCCTGCCTTTATATGTTCTTCTTTCTTCATTTGTTTTCTGTTCTTCCATCTCTTCTCTCTTATCTTTTCTATGTCATACCTCTTTTCTTCTATAATTTGTTGCACTCTTGTCATTCATCTTAAATTTCTTTGCATCCTACTTCTTTGTACTGTTGTCTTCTTTTCATTGCATCAAGACTTCTGGTCTTATTGTTAGTGATAAATATGTTGTCCTGGGTCCGTCTTAAAGAGCGAAGAACTATTCACTCTCTCACTTTACTCTTCAATATTCTTCAAACCTCTAACCCTAGCTACCTAGCTTCTCGTTTTCAACATTTGTCCTCATATCACGAAATAGATACTCGCTCACAACACCATATCACACTCTCCATTCCTAAACACAAACATCCTTCTACTCTTCATCTTTCACCGTCTCTGCAGCTCATCTCTGGAACTCTCTATCACAACGTGTCAGAGACTGTCGGACATTGTCTAGTTTAAAAATAAATTAAAATTGCACTTTTTGAATTAGATTCCTTTCAGTCATAAGCCCTTTTCTCTGCCATAGTTTTGTTATTATCATAGCCTTTTTATCGTGAATTTTATTTAATTTTCGTATTTTTCTTTTTTATTATTATTTTATTACATTCCATTTTGATATATTCTTCCTTACGTTTTTCCATATTAACCATTTGTATCAAATGATTGCTTTCACTATATTCCGATGTATTTTACTTTCTTTTTTTCTATTATGGTATTATTTTCATGTTGTTTAGTGTCGATTTTATTATGCTATTATTATTATTTTTTTGTAATATGTTAGTATTCTGTTCTTTAACTTTCTGTTAAATTTTAACTCCTTGTATACTTTGTGACTTGTAGAGTGTAAGAGAAGGCCCTATGGCCTTAACTCTGCCAGTATAAATAAAGAATTATTATTATTATTATTATTATTATTATTATTATTATTATTATTATTATTATTATGTAACTATATTTCCAGGCGATGCTGTACGGACCATAGGAAGCACCTGCGGAACATATACCATAAGGAGTTGATGAAGGAAATATGCAGAGACACACATGGCATCAAGCAGCCGCAGAGCGGACCTCGTGGACGCTTTACAATGTCATGTACTTCATGAAGGAAGTGATACTATCCGAGTGCTTGAACGGCAGCGAAGATAAGACGCACAGACGAGACGGAAATGGCGGCCAAGAATGGGATGACCCATGACGACGGTTTTACCAGCATCGGGAGCTTTCCTACCTCAAGGAGGATATACTGTATCTATGACTCAAGTACCAAGAAATGCTGCACAAGGAGATTGGATCTCGTGAACGGAAAGCATTAAATTCTAATATTTCTCCCTTCTGGGAAGGATGAATATTCTCACCCACTTCCTCTTCAACATTTTATTGACACCGGAAGCACCGCACCTCCGAAAGTCTAACGTCAATCTGCGAATACCTTAGAGTTGCCAGATGACGCTAAAATTTCACTCAGGCAATCGATCTACTTTCACAGAAAGGACTGACATAATTTTACATTACAACTGTATCATGTGATAATTTACTATGTAAGGAAGACATTTTATTATTGGAATGTTTGATAATCTTATCAATTAAGAGGACCGGATACCTTCTATCTTGTCAATGTTAAATTTTCAATGTTTTGGTACACTCAGCTTCTGAACGATTGAAAAGAGAGAGCTGAAACTTTTACAGGTTGTTGATCAATGTTTTTTCTATCCATTAAAACATATAAATTTGTTTTATTTTCATAATGCTTTCCCCCCGATACTTTCCCCTAAATATCTAAATTTTGACATCTTTTTCATAGTTAAGATTTTTTTGCCAGATTTTTTTTTCCAATTGTCATAATTATACATTTAATGCAAAGGGCATCACTATGGCAATATGTGGTAAAAAATTAAGTTTCTATCTGGAATAGATTTCGCACTGAGTGTACCCAAAGTTTTAAAAATGCCGAAAGGAGAAATATAGGTCAAGAAAAAGGGACGTAATCGAAATGTGACTTGCATGCAGTTACAGAACTATAAGAAAAGGACATTTTCCGGAAGAGTTGAACGGTAATATTTTGTAATATGAAATTGAAAATGTCAGTGTACATAAATCAGCATTTTTTAATTTAAGCCACTTCGTCGTATATGGTTCGCTTAAGTGAACATTTATACCCATTACGTACATTTTAGGATTGTTCAGTTTTCTGAACTGTTAATTATCAACTGTTACATTAATTTATGCTCGACCATGCCGAAATGTAGTAATTATACACCTGGTAGCAGACCTTTAATGCATGTCATTAAAGTACACCTACTCATGAAAGGTCAGGTCTTTCAGCCAATGACGACTCAGGTTACAACTGTTCAGCCAATGACAGGTCAGCTTTCTACCGTTATAAAACCGCAAGTATCGATTATTCTCGGATATGCAATCGAAAGAGAATTAGCGAAAAGTCACGGAGGCTGGGAATCCAATACTGTCGCAGAAGGTTATGTTCTGTTACTATAATAATTAGCGTTAATTGTAAATAGTATTCAAATAAATTCAATTTGTCATCTAGTTTTTCAATGTCTAATTTAATTTAAATGTTATCTCTGTAGGTTCTTATGGCCTAGCAAGGTCAATGTCGACATCTGTTCCTCGGAAAAAAATCAATCCTTTCGCGTCTGCGCACATCTCACAACATACGGGACATTGGTCAAGGTCAGATACAAAGAAAATTAATAATATCAAGTTAGAAATATGGTCGAGCATAAAAAGTCGTATGAAACTCGCCTATAATGGTAATTAAGAAGCTCGTATGAAAATTATGAAACTCGCTTGCGCTCGTTCCATAAATATCCATACTCGCTTCTTAATTACCTTCATTATAGGCTCGTTGCATAATGTACTATTATATTAAAAACTTGGTTATAGAACTGAACTGGTATAAACAGTAAGGTATTTGTGAAGTAGTGAATAAATAATGAATAGCAAAAACAAGGTAGGACAATTAGTATTAAATAGACGATGGACTGAGCAGCAAGAGGGGACATAGTGGGAATAGAGTGGATTTGTTAAATTATACTGCAAAGAAGTGTTATTTGTAATGATTGTTAATGGTGGCACTGTATGCGTGAAAATGTGAAGTCCACCATTTCATGTTAAGAAATGTAATAATTGTAGATCTGGTTGAGTGTAAGAGAATGCCTTAAGGCCTTAACTCTGCCAGGTAAAATAAATTATTATTATTATTATTATTATTATTATTATTATTATTATTATTATTATTATTATGATAAAAATGCGAAGCCTGCTAATCAGATTTCAGATGCATACAAACAATTGTTCTTCCTCTGATACACATCGTCAAGGGAGATGTACTGCCTGATAATAGATGGACATATCAGCCAGAAACTCAATCAGTGATGAGCGGGGGAAGGGAGAAAGAGATGGAGGGGATAGGGGGAGGAAGAGAGAGAGGGAATAGAAGATTCCGGTAAATGTGAGAGAGCTGGCAACCCTAATATACATGGGTTACTTTTTATGAAGACCTTGTCAATGTAAATTCATTATGTATTAGTTTTAATATGTTTCAACTGCTTTTATGGATATTTTTGGTCGTTAAGTGAAACATGGCTGAATGTATAAAATAAGTATGTGTATAATAAAATACTATCCTTATTCAGTTTCTCCTCTTTTATTGCGATTAAGAATTTATTCGCCCTCGTTTTCATAGAATATTTCCCATCTTCCGAATATAAACATAGTCTAACATCCTTGTCTAAGTTGTTTCACCATCTTCTTTCCAATTCCTAACATTACATTCTGGATAATTTCATAGCTTTTTCTCGAGTTTATAGATGTAATCTGCATATGATAAACAATATTACAGATATTTAGTTGCTTCTTTTTCGTTCTCATTAAATTATTGAAACTGTCGATATCATAGAACTGTCATTATCATAGACAATTTCAGAGCTTATAAAAGTGAATAATGAATTCACGTGTCTCTTAAGTACTTGACTATCCTTGGTTTCATTTTACATGGAATATATCCGTATTGAATATCGTTATCATCATCACATTCTTCTTTTTCGACTAAGGTCTGTTCCGATTTCATCTCCTCGAAAGTTCAGATCACTTCCTTCCTTTTCAATATAATTAAAGAATTTTGACTTGAAACGTTTATATTCCACCTACATCAATAGAAAAATGAAAGGATCTTGTGTATGCACTAAAATTAAACACTTTATAAACACTTAATGTGTGCACCTCTTATTATACGACACACACAAACACGATAGTGCCACATTACTGTTTATGGATGCAATCACAACGGTGATCCGATATTATAATTTTTCAAGATCTTGAGGTAGAGGTGGTACATAAATTGCATCCATTACATACCCCTAAAAGGAAGTCACATGGTGTGAAGTCTGGTGATCTGGGAGGCCAACGGCGATAGGCCAGATCAGCAGCGGTAGCACATTCAGTTCAACGATGTGGTAGTTGGTCAATTCGAAACAACCTTAAAAAAGGATTTATGTTGGCGTTGTCATTTTTCAACAATGTCTCCCATGGTAACAGAAATATGAAAAACGTTTTCCGAAACTTAGAAGTTGAAAATTTGAGAGTTTGACTATAAAATTAAGTGTGTCTTTTAATAATTAATAATAATTAGGGTTCGGTTTTCTATGATCCCAAAAACTCTGGAAATATGCATGAGCTTATGTCCCCCCCCCCCCAAACATAAAACTTGGAAGTGCGGCGCAAAACAAATTAAATATTGTCCGAAAATTACTTAGAAACTACTTATTCAACATTCTAAAAAATTGTTTTTGAATATTAACTCCTTGTATTGACCGTAGCGGACTGTTTACCTTATAAAAATAGAATAGGGAGAAAAAGGTTGAAAAATGGCCAATGCCTGTGGTCTGCATGCCTAACTTTTTTTATAGCTATGTTAAAAAACTCAATGGCCATTTATGAATTCCTACCTGGCAATAGCGGGATTGGATCCTCTTCAATCGTGACATGTTTCGGAGGGATAAAGGGGTTGAAGGTGAGACCGACCAGCAACAATCTGGCCATATTCCTAACATTTGTCCTTAATTTTGACACTTACTGCTAGCGAATCCAGTTACCTTCAAACTTCAGTTATTCACAAAATATTTCGAAGGAAAGGAAATCCAGAATAAATAACCAAACTCAAAATATTTTGCCAATTAACACAAAACATGTGAGTAGTACTCGGAAAACTGTTAAGGGGAATTTCTTCTTATCGCATAGAAATAATGGTAAAATAGCCTATCTTCAAGCAGTCGTAAATATAATGAGCACTATTTTATCAGAGCTCTTTCATTTTTTAGTGGTGTGTATACACATTAAGCTTTAAAATACAGAAAGAATGATTACTCTAGAGTAAATCGATCTCCTTAAAATAATTTTTGAATTCAAACATAATTTTTTTTTATAAATTCACGACATGCCTGTGATTAGGTACACTCTATTGACTTGTTATAGCACAGAATGAATTGAAATTTTAGCCACTGACTGCTAATAGATACAAAAACACACCCTACCAAAATTATTATTATTATATCTGTAATATTATGGGCATAGGGCTTATACCAATCTTCACCGTAAAATAAAATAAATAAATAAATAAATAAAAAATAAATAAAATAAATAAATAAATAAATAAAAAATAAATAAATAAGATAAAAAAATAAAAAATAAAAAATGAATAAATAAATAAAAATAAATAAAAATAAATAAACAATAAATAAATCTATAATAAATAAATAAATAGATCGATCAATCAATTAATCAATTTTTTACGGTGATGATGGGTATAAGCCCTATTCTTTTTGTATTTTGAAGCATAGGCTAACGTGTATTACATCACTAAAAATGAAAGAGCCCTGTTAAATAGTACCTATTATATTTATGACTACTTGAAGATAGGCTATTTTTACCATTATTTTTCATGCGATGAGAAGGAACACCCATTAAAACAATTATTGTAATGTAACCAAAAATAGTTTTATGCCTATTTTCGGGTAAAATATTACTTAATGCTAAAATATGCATTTATATGGCCAATAAAGACCGTTTCATAGTGTTGAGAAAAGCTACAAATATATTTAAGTTTATAAAAAGAGACCAGGTTAGAAATGTGACATGTCAAAGGAATTAGAGTCTTAACAAATTATGTGAAAGAGTTGCCATGATTTCGAAGCACTGTGTGCAGTTATTTAATTATCTTTGATTAATCTCCAGGTTCGTTTCCACTCGGACTTAGCCGTAAAATTAGATCCTTAGTTTCTCTCGTCTTTTAATACCAGCTCGGACGGTCACTTTCATTTTTCTCGGATAAATTTACGTGCTCGGACAGGTCCGCTGTACGTGTTTTGCGACCTCTTTGATGGAGAGCACACAAAAAGTCGCCATTCAGGTCATCATTATTCTTGACCTCAATATTATTCTGTTCCGGTGCTTGGACTTCTGCACGTGCGATTTGCCTTGCGGTGGCTGGGACCTTGCAGTAATGCGCGGTCTGACAGACCTTTGAACTGTCTGGGAGACACTTCTGTTGACTCACGTACAGCTTCTCTTCCTTGAAGCCAATTTCCACGTCTTATGAACGCCAGTTGTTTACATTTTACTTTCTTTTGTACGAAACATGAAGGAAAAGTATTGTGATGAGGTTACCATACTGGACGTTGAATCCGAGGTCACCGGTTTGAAACCCGACAATGGATTTTGAAAGGCGGCAACATTTTTAGAATGGCTTACTCTGGGAGTGGTGTATGAGAGGCCGTACATATTTAGGTCACTTAATAGAGCCCCTAATAAGACGTAAAATTTATTTGCTATTTCTCTCCCATGTTGAATTTTGAATCTGAATAAGTTGTACAGTTGAATGCATCGTTAAATAAAATACTACTTAAATAATTTCATGAGAAAAATTGTTCCGGGGCCGGGTATCGAATCCGGGACCTTTGGCTGACCGCTCTATCAACTGAGCTACCCAGGAACTATACCAGACACCGGCTCAATTTTTCTCTTTATATCCACATACCTCGTAGGCTGACAAGACATAGAATTTCAACTGCAGGAAGATCTGCCTTATGCAAATATTGTTTTCGTCCATCTTTTAACATCGTTATGTTCTCCAGATCTGAATTTCCTATACATTTTACATTACAAGTTTTTTCTTTCACACGCCGCCAATACAATTTATTGCTATCTTTGCTTCTGAAGTGATAGTGGTACATGTATGCATCTTTTAACCAAAATATTTTGTTTTTTACTGCGAACGAATTTATTAATTATTAAAGTTTGTAACAGAAAATGTAATATTCCAAAATTACTTAGCAACGGCTATAATTCAATAAAATGCTTCGAAAATTTTTTGGATATTTTTGTTCATGAACATCCAGCAGTGGACATTTTCCTGACTGGACATGTTTGTCCATGGACATTTTTCCTTGGTCATATTGCACTAGACATTTTTGGATGTGGACATTTCTTTCCTCTGGACGTTCTGGTTTGGATATTTTAATCTGGAAGCTTTATTATCGTTTCATTACATAGCATTCGTGATTATACCTGTTCTGGTGACCTCAAGTAACAGCTGGCAATACTAAAATGACGGCCATATTAGCTTTTTTAGGAAATAATCTTACGTGAGCGCCATTATAGATGCTGAATATTAATCAAATCCGTCAAAATATTTTCCAGCATTCGATGAAAATAGACGACATGCCGAAAAACGTTAAGAGATCCTGAGTGGTAATAGTACTATTAATAACATTAGTATTTCTCAAATCTGGCTTTCAGGTATAGCTCCCTGTGAAGCAACTTGAATAATTTCAAGGGAAAAATTGTCTCGAGCCTGGGTTTCGAACCCGGGACCTTTGGCTGAGCGTGCCAACGCTCTACTGACTGCTTCACAGGGAGTTATACTGAAAGTCAGATTTGTATAATTTGTATACGTTAAAAAAAATATTTCAAGCAGCATGAAATAACTATAATTCGTGAAAAAAGGAGCTATAGTCGCGACGCTGTTATTCCCAGCGTGACTCCTCCTCTTTGCTTACGTCTGAGGAAGTCAAGGCTCCATAAAGTCTAGGTAGGTAGTATCGTTCATCATTTTTGTTCTTTCGTTGCCGAGCTACCAGACGAGGGATCTATTTACCACACCGTTAAACATGATCATGTCGTAGCTCCTATGATAATAAATCAAACTCACTGTAATTCAGCAAATAATTCAGCGGCAAATAACACCCTCGTGTGCTTTCTGCGAACGCCAACGAAAGAGCCAAAATGGCGGGCGATTATATTAAGTATTTATCCAGCCTTAGGAAATGCTTAACATCTTCATCAGCGAATCACAAGACGCACACGTTTAAATGTAGCCGACCTGCAACGTGATTGGCTGCCGGAAATTAGAGCGACGGGACTATAGCTTTACGGTTTTGACCAGAAAACAAATGAGACAGTCTGAAGGTTGGACATATTTATTTCAAAATTTACATAAAATTATCGAATTACTATAGAAACAACATGTAAGAACTATGAAATCGCAAAGAATCCAGAAACAAATTCTGAAATGTCAAAAGTTACAAGAAGTTTAGGCCTACGAAGAACCGTTAAAAATATTAAATGAAATTATAACAGAGTACGTGGCCTATTAAATAGAAGATAATAATTGTGACGAAATAATCGTCGTTGTCATCATCATCAAGATCATCGTCATGAATTGTTTAGCTTTCAATTCGAAACTTGTAGTCTGACGTCAAAAAGCGAAATTGTTTGCATATACAGTAGGCCTATGTAATGATAAAACTTTTGATTTCCTGCCAGAGTGGAGGCTAGGACCTCGTTTCATGGATCAACTGTTAGCGGACGTTCGTCAAGATAACGAAGATTGTTTCAAATCCTTGAGGGCGGCCTCTGGGCTCCCTGATATGCAAAAGGCCACGTATAACTCGGTCACAATTATCAAGAAATTAATATTCCGCGAATTTTATTACAAACTTCACACGAAGTAAGTTGGAATGGACATTGCTAATCGCGCCTATAAATTCCTCTATCTTATATATATATAAAAGTCAATATGGGTATGTATGTATGTAGGTATGTATGTATGTATGTATGTATGTATGTATGTATGTATGTATGTATGTATGTATGTATGTATGTATGTATGTATGTATGTATGTATGTATGTATGTATGTATGTAGTCTATACAAATCTACACGCTTTGACCGATATTTGTCAAAGTTTCCACATTTAACCTTCATAACCAGGAGAAGAACATAGGCTACATTAAAATCGGACAAATGGACGTTAAATTAATTAAAAAGATAAAAAATAAAAATAAGTACGATGAAACATTGATGTATAATATTAAAATGCAATCTTATACAGTCAATTGTTCTTTATTATTGTTTGTTGTATTCAACATCGACTTCCATGAGGCCATGGAAAAATAACACGACATGAAATAAGATTGTTAATACATCTTGAAGGCCAAAATCTAGACAATCTAGGTTGTGTGACTGTAGCCTGTATATATTTTCGTTTGGTTTTACTTTGTTTATAATTTGATTTTCTATTATTTTATTCATATTTCTGGCGGTGTAGAAGAAAGCCTAATGGCCTTAACTACGTCAGAATATAAATAAATAGATAAATAAATAAATAAATAAATAAATAAATAAATAAATAAATAAATAAATAAATAAATAAATAAATAAATAAATAAATAAATAAATGCAAGGAAATAAATAAATAAATAAATAAATAAATAAATAAATAAATAAATAAATAAATAAGCATGCAAACAAACAAACAAAGAAACAAATAAACATATATTGAAAACAGTTGAACGTAAGGCACATGACGAAATCTTTTCTTTTCGATGCCTGATCTACAGGTGATTAAATTGAGTTAACTCTGGCAGGAATTTGCCTAAGAAGTTCATTAATTTAAGTACAAGAACGCTATAGAAAGATTAATCTTTTAGGGATGAGGAAAGCTTAGTAAAGACAATTCGTTTTGGTTGCCTGTAGTTGGATTTCTGAGATTTCTGAAAAGCCTAACAACCAGTTTAATTAAAAATAGAAGCAGAAAGGAAAACACAGGCAACGACGGGTGATTTCAGCTAGTATAGTACTCGTATAAGAAAGAACGTGTTACATTCTGCCACAGAGATGATTCCTAGAAATACGACGTACAAAAGAAAAAAATATAAAAACAATTTTCTCTTTTGCGGATGGTTTTCGAAAAATAAAAAACTGCCTGTTAAAATGTTTATTGCGAATTACATGAAATTATTAAAAATACCAGATACTGCTGGTCTCACGTCCACATGTCTCAGCAGAGGTGAACGATCATCCAACTAATATGGGGTATTGTGTGGTTAGCACAATTATCCACACTGCCGTTATAGCTTGTTTGCCAAGCCTGATTTCGTTACCTCATAGCTCCGCAAATTCATCACAATGCTGGGTGGGGACGGGTCCCATACACTGGCTAAAATTTCATGAGGAAATTCCTTCCCCACGAGGATTCGGACCAGCGCACATCCTGTAATGCGAGTCTAGCAATATGTTAGACCTATATACTTCACGTAAATGTGTGCAACATATTATACTGTCTTGCATACCTATAGGCCTACGTGTACATGAACCTATATATATATATATATATATATATTAAAAGGTATCTTAGGTAGGAATTACAGTGGCTCCCATTAATATTCGGTTTGACTGGCATGTATTTAAATGTTATGTTTTATTTAACGACGCTCGCAACTGCAGAGGTTATATCAGCGTCGCCGGATGTGCCGGAATTTTGTCCCGCAGGAGTTCTTTTACATGCCAGTAAATCTACTGACATGAGCCTGTCGCATTTACGCACATTTAAATGCCATCGACCTGGCCCGGGATCGAACCCGCAACCTTGGGCATAGGAGGCCAGCACTATATCAACTTGCCAACCAGGTCGACGACTGGCATGTAAGATTAAAATAAATACACTAGTTATTTTCAAAAAAATTAGTGAAAGTAAAAATGTGCACTATAATAAACTTAAAATTATACTCTCCGTAAAATTACATAGAATTACAACAAAATGAAAAACATCTTCTCTGTTGCATAATAAAAAATTATAAAAATTATTACATTATTTGTGATAGAACATAGTGCCTCATTAATATTCGGTTTGTTCAATTCAGTATTTTGTTGAATACCCCTTTTGCCTCAAAACAGCCCTCCAACGCCTTGGCATGCTCCTGGATAACTTCGTAATAAATTGGGGACTAATTTTCCTCCATTCTTCCGTTAATCTCCGTTTCAGTTCTGTCTTGGAAGTGATAGAAATTTGTCTGATATTGCGATTAAGGTTCTTCCACAGAATCTCAATCTGATTTAAATCCGGTGACTGTGCTGGGGTTCGGACAGTTGTATAGAAGCCATAAATGCACTTTTACAGCTGTGTGTTTAGGATCATTGTCCTGATAGTACTTGAAACTGTCTTTAATCCCTAGCTCTCTCCATTTCATTTTAAATTATTTCTAATAATGTCCAAATACACATGCTGATCCATTCTTTTTCTACGAAAACAAGTTCACAACTCCACCTGCAGCCATACAATTCCATACCATGACGTTGCCCACACCGTATTTCATTGTTCGCAACAGATTCTTTTTTTCCGAGATCTTCATTTTTCTTATACCACACGTACTGTTGTCCATCCGACCCGAAGACGTTAAATTTGCTTTCATCAGCAAACATCACAACGTCCCACCAGTTTTCCTCTTTGTGGACATGTTCCCTTGCGAACTGAAGCCGCATCCTTTTATTTATTTCATTTATGTAAGGTTTTGTCCTACATACTCTCCCATTAAACCACTCTTTCCTCAAATCTCTTCGAATTATTTCGGCACCTACCTGCTTGCTAAACTCCTCAAGAACACATGCTGCAAGTTTCGTTGCATTTAGTCGAAGATTTTCTTTTATTTTCTTCAGGATGGAATGGTCTTCTCGTTCGGTTAATTTTTTTGGCTGCCCTTTCTGTGGTATGGACTCGATTCTGCCTTCGTTTCTGTCTCTTCCCACTATATCCCCAACTGTATTCTTATTCACACTAATATTTTGGCTATTTTTGTGTATTTTAGCCCCTCTTCGTCATGATAGATCACAAAAGTTGTGTTGTTTCCTTTGCGACCGATTTGACGACCTGTAGACTAATCCAACCTCGCCAGGGTTGTGCAAAACGTGTAGACAGAATGATTGCACGTTCGCTACTGAACCCTACAATGATGTCAACGGAAAACGTGCATTAGATTGAAAGCAAAGAAATCAAAACCGAATATTAAAGAGAGTGAACTTTGATGGTACTTGCCGATTATTTGTTATTACATCGTGAATATTAAACTTTCGATGTAAATTATTTAACGTTATGTACAAAGTGTTTAAATAATGTATTTGCAAGGAAATGCAGGTTCGCTTGAACACAGAACAAAACAACAATAGCAAAATACTGTAAAATCAACCACGAACCGAATATTTATGGGAGCCACTGTATAAGGGATGCCTTTTGTATGGACGATGAAATTAGAGTACCTCATCATCTTTAAGTGCATACTAAATTATTTTATTTCTGTAGGCCTATGTCTTTTAAGGGAATTGGGTAGTGATTAGAGACCAAAAATCCGATTTATTATTTTGTGTTAAAAATAAATACAGAACTTGTTCTTTAAAACAATATATATTGTGGGGGATATATCTGAAGGTAAACCCTTTGAATGACCTCTTTAAATTTGTTATGTTATGTTTTATTTAACGACGCTCGCAACTGCAGAGGTTATATCAGCGTCGCCGGATGTGCCAGAATTTTGTCCCGCAGGAGTTCTTTTACATGCCAGTAAATCTACTGACATGAGCCTATCGCATTTAAGCACACTTATATGCCATCGACCTGGCCCGGGATCGAACCTCTTTAAATTTGGTGGCGAATGAAATTAGTATATCCTCTTATTTTTAACTGCAGTTTTCCGTAAGTTAATATTTATCGAACTTAAGTGAATTTTTATTTAAAACTACTTAATTTATTTACATGAAATTTTTACAGTGTTTTCTGCAGTCTGTGTCCTACAAAGTATACCTACGAGTTTCTGAATATCATATACATAACATGAGGAAAAGAAATATATGCATTGAAAAAAATGGCAACAATTATTAATCAAAGTTCAATATTTTTTATGTTTCCTTAAGGGTGAAATGTTTAACTAAATTTTGCTTCAGAATTTACAATATACATTGCTAGATAACTTAAAAAAATAAAAGGCGTATGAGTGAAGATTGCAGCAAGTAATATGCACCTGAATAATGAAGTACATTTAGCAAAGTGGAAAAACAGGTTATCAGTTAAGGACTTTCTTTTGCACTTCGATAAGAAACTAATTAATTAATTAATTAATTTTCGAATGGAGTATAATACCTTACATTTAATTAACAGTCCACACCTGTGGAGTAACGGTTAGCGCGCCTAGCCGCAAAACCAGGTGGCCCGGGTTCGATTCCTGGTCGGGGCAAGTTACCTGGTTGAGGTTTTTTCCGGGGTTTTCCCTCAACCCAATATGAATAAATGCTGGGTAACTTTCGATGTTGGACATCGGACTCATTTCACCGGCATTATCACCATCTCATTCAGACGCTAAATAACGTAAGCTGTTAAAAAAGCGTAGTAAAATAACGTACTAAAAAAATAATGTTCATTTTCGGATACATTGACACGTAGTCCATATTGAATATCAGTCAAATGGGACCAACAGTAAAAAAAAGTACTGCTATCATGCAGTTTTTTAAGCAAGACTGCTGAAACCTTGCAATTCCCTGAAAATCTCCAAATAAGATTTCTTATACATCACAATTCTTTCTTTCTCTTTATGATTAGGAAACTATGAAAATATAATGAACGTAAAAATGTCAAATATCTAGGCCTGAGTTATAACAGGTACTTTAAGTAGTGATAAGCTATTGAGTGTAAAAGTAATGTGCAGATATATTTCCTTAGAGTAGTAATAAACTTTAGCAGTGATAAGACTGTTGTCTCGGAGAGCACCAGGTAATTCCCGGTGATTTCCCAGCCCCGGCGAGGTAAACCAGACTGGATAACGCAGTATCTGTGAGTTGTTCTCTGTTTATTCAAGTGAAATAGGATCACCTACTTATCAGCTTACGCTACTTACAACTACTGCGCATCGCGAAAACAAGTGACTGCCACAATGACATATTATCTCCACTAGAGGTTACATGTACTAGTAGTAGTAGGTAGTAGTAGAGTACAAAATTTTGCCAAATATTCTTCTGAGGAGATTAACTCCATATGTAGATGAAATTATTGGGGATCAACAATGTGATTTTAGACGCAATAGATCGACTATTGATAAGATTTTTTGTATTTGACAGCTATTGGAGAAAAAATGGGAACATGAGGACACACTATGTCAGTTATTCATAGATATAAAATAGTAATAGACGTTACAAGAGCGGTATGTTGACGTTTTCATGTTCTAGGAAAAGACTGAAAAAGCGAAACGTAGTTGAGCTTTTTTAATTTCCGAGAACATGAAAACAAACATACCGCTCGTGTATCGTACATTATTTTGTGCGAAGATCGTTTATTACATACCTGAAAGACGAATTTCTAATTAGTTGCAATGAAATCTCCATGTTGGTTTCTGTTTAATGACGGCAACTTCGGAAAACCAAAATTCTTTCTTCAACATTGTTGCTATAAAATGTTTTCTGTGTTTACTATACTCCAGCAGGCCGTGATATACGTCTGTCTTTTTTTTTTCTCCCAGTCTATAAATGCGAACTTAAAACAAACGGTAAGGTTATGTAATGATTTATTTTTCATTTTAATATTTTAACAATATTATTTATATAACATATTGCAGTAATAACATCGGCATCTGGAATCTTGTTGATTTTTTCACGGCTTCCTTAATGTTACATGTATCAGGAATGCAATAAGTTTCGTGGAGTAGTAGACTTTACTTAATGTTTGCAAATATTTAAAAACAATAATTAACATTGCAATTTAGGTGAAATTGCAGTGGTAAGTTTCCAATTTATAATTATTACTATGTTAAATGTCTCTAAAAATAATATGTTAAAAGCCCAAAGCAGTAAAATGAATGTCGCGCTTAAGCGGTAAGAAGAGGGAAATTGTTATGTGTGCTACGTTGGGAATACTGAATGTGGTATTTCACACTTACCGCGTATTGGTTCTGTGCGGAAAACAAGCAAATACGCACGATCTCGCACAAAGGTATATGACTGTTAAGAGAGAACTTTTATTGAGGAGGTCAGAAGCAAAGGGATATAAGTGCACTTAAGTTATTTGTGAGAAAATATGTTTGAAAGTACTTGAGCTTTCGTAAATTCCGTGAAATGTTTTATTTCAATTTTAGTGGTTAAAAGATGTATCCCTTTGCTACTAAAATTTTAGTGTTTTAGCTTGCCCAGGATGCACATAACTATGTTCTTAGAAATGTCACTTGTATTCCATTGCTTCTGACCCCCTAATGTAATATTCTTGTTAGATTTGGTATTCCCAGGAAGCTAGTTCGATTAATTAAAATGTGTCTCTTGTGAAACGTACAGCACAGTCCTTATAGGCCAGTTTCTGTCTGATGTTTTTCCAATTCACTGCGGGCTTAAGTAATGAGATGCATTGTCACCTTTACTTGTTAAGTAAAGGAAAGTACAGGAAAACACAGAGGATTTGGAATTGAACGGGTTACATCAGCTACTTGTTCATGCGGATTACGTGAATACGTTAGGAGAAAATCCAGAAACTATCAGGGAAAACACGGGAATTTTATTTGAAGCAAGTAATGAGATGTGTTTGGAAGTAAATCCCGAAAAGACAAAGTATATGATCACCTCCTGACCAGAACATAGTGCGAAATGGAAATATAAAAATTGGAAATTTACCCTTTGAAGAGGTGGAAGAATTAAAATACCTTGGAGCAGTAGTAACAGATATAAATGACACTCAGCAGGAAATTAAACGCAGAATAAATATGTGAAATACCTACTATTATTCAGTGTTCTTTAAAAAAACTGAAAGTTGGAATTTATAAAACAGTTATAATACCGGTTGTTTTGTATGGTTGTGAAACTTGGACTCTCACTTTGAGAGAGGAACAGAGGTTAAGGGTGGTTGAGAATAAGGCTTTGGCCGCGAAACCAGGTGGCCCGGGTTCGAATCCCGGTCGGGGCAAGTTACCTGGTTGAGGTTTTTTCCGGGGTTTTCCCTCAACCCAATACGAGCAAATGCTGGGTAACTTTCGGTGCTGGACCCCGGATTCATTTCACCGGCATTATCACCTTCATTTCATTCAGACGCTAAATAACCTAGATGTTGATAAAGCGTCGTAAAATAACCCAATAAAATAAAATAAAATTAAAAAATAAGGTTCTTAGGAAAATATCTGGGGCTAAGAGGGATGAAGTTACAGGAGAATGGAGAAAATTACACAACGCAGAACTGCACGCATTGTATTCTTCACGTGACATAATTAGGAACATTAAATCGAGCCCTTTGAGATGGGCAGGCATGTAGCACGTATGGGCGAATCCAGGAATGCATATAGAGTGTTGGTTGGAAGACCTGAGGGAAAAAGACTTTGGAGAGGCCGAGGCGTAGATGGGAGGGTAATATTATAATGGAACTGAGGGAGGTGAGATGTGATGCTAGGGACTGGATGAATGTTGCTCAGAATAGGGACCGATGGCGGGCTTATGTGAGGGCGGCAATGAACCTCCAAATTCTCTAAAAGCCATTTGTAAGCATGTAGTGGTGGTGGTGGTGGTAAATTCTAAATTAAATAATTCGAACAAAAGTTTATTGTTCTTTGAAATTCTTATTTAAGCAAATTTTAAATTTCATATTTAATTAGAATTTAAAAGCCAGGACTTCATTGGTTTCAATGAAAGTTATGTCCTATCCAGATTTCTAAAATAAGTGCAAAAGATTTTTGTGGAAATCTCAATTATTAATTATCAAGAATTCAAATCCTGTTCTTGAAGTTATAACGATCAACAGGTATTTAAGCAGGAAGAGGTCGTTGCTACTATTAACAAATTTCGTAACGTTATCCAGTGACTGACTCTCTTATTCAAATGTAATGTACTTAGAACATTTTGATTGTATCACTAGTTTGTATAATTAAAATAAAGTTAATTTCGAATCTAGCTGTCCAGTTGAGTTGCAAATTTAAACACCTTATTCTTGATGCATCTTCCAAACAGTTTAAAAAAATTAAAGAAATCGGATTAAAATAGTAAAAATTTAAAACTGTCCCAGTGTCCCTTAAACCTTCATTTGACTTGAATGAACAATAAGTGATTTCACGGTTGAAAATAAACTACGAGCAGAAATATCGTTAATGTGATAAAAAAACTAAACTGTCCTGTCACGAAATCCGCAAAACTAACGAGAAAGCGTATCGTATTAATGATACTGAGTTATTAAAATTAGAGATAGTTTCGTTTCTGTTTGTACTTACGATACTATTGCTTTGGGATTTTCCTTCCTGATATAAGGAAGAACACGTGGCTAGGACCAGTTTTGCAGTCTTTCCTTCATTTTCTGATCCGCCTAATTCATGTATCTGCAGTATAATAGTTAGACACCATTCATTGAAGTCAAGTTTTATGTTTGAAGGTCACCATGTTATTCTCACTCGTTATAGCAGGATTATACTGACTCTGTACACGCGTTTAAGGTGGAACTCTGACGTTGCTCAGACACACAGAAACCAGCAGAAAAGTAGGCCTATATTCTATTATCCATGTGTTAAAAAGGATAATCATCTTCCCTCTTGCTTAAAAAAGTCCCTTGTGCAGACGCTTGTATTTCCCTATTTTGAATATGCTGACATTTTACTGACTGACCTTTCCAGCGACAACAAAACGAAACTTCAACGTGCTCATAATTTGTGTGTACGTTTTGTAAGCAATGTTCGTAAATATGATAATATTACCCTATTCCTGGAAACAATAGGTTGGCTTAAACTAGATAAGAATAGTAATATGTGTTACAAGAGCTGTATGTTGAAGTTTTCATGTTCGAGGAAAAGTTTGAAAAAGCGAAACGTAGTTGTTTTTTTTTAATTTCCGAGATTTGAAAGAAAACATACCGCTCGTGTATCGTACATTATTTTGTGCGAAAATCGTTAGTTAATTAGTTGCAATGAAATCTTCATCTTGGTTTCTGTTCAATGACGGCAAATTTGCAAAACAAAATTATCTATCTTCAACATTGTTGCTTTAAAATGTTTTCTGTGTTTACTATACTCCAACAGGCCGTGATATATATGTCTGTCTTTTTTTTCCCCCAGTCTATGATGAGTCTGGAATCTTGTTGATTTTTCACGGCTTCCTTAATGTTACTTGCATCACGAATGCAGTAACTTTAGTGGAGTTGTAGAGTTTACTTAATGTTTGCAAATATTTAAAAACAATAATTAACAGTGCAATTTAGGTGAAATTGCAGTGGTAAGTTTCCAATTTATAATTATTACTACATTGAACGTCTCTAAAAAATTATATGTTAAAAGCCTAAAGCAGTAAAATCAATATGTCACTTAAGCGGTAAAAAGAGGGAAATTGTAATGTATGTTAGGTTGGGAATACTGAATGTGGAATTTTAGACTTTCCGCGGATTGGTTTTGTGTGGAAACCAAGCAAATACGCACGATCTCGCACAAAATAAATTTACATTCACTTCTCCTTCTCTTCGAAATCTTGAACTCTTCTATTCCTTCGTACCTGTCGTCTCGCTTCACTTACCTTTCTTCCCACCACAATCTGAACACACGCTCTCGCCATGAAACAATACTAACAATACCATCCCATCGCACCTTCTCATACTCATCCTCTTTCACAATAGCCCTGCCAAGACTCTGGAATTCGCTACCTGCTAGAATCAGGGATTGTCGAAATAAAATTGAATTCAAACGCAAACTTACTACGCACTTGGTTAGTAATTGAGACTCGTTCAGACATGGCCTCTTGTAAATAGTTCTCTTAATCTATCACAGAATATTTCAATATCCGGTAATTTCATCACTATATAATTTTGTTATTCTAGGTTTAATTTGTAATTCAGTAAATACAAAAATATTCTTTGTTCTTTACTTCTATGATAAATTGTCTAGCTTTCATTAATCAGGTAATCTTGTAATACTTCAATTTTTATTGTAGTTGTAATTGTAAATTTAATATTAATTGCAATTTTATTCTTCATATTATAGTTGTAATCCCCAGGTAGAGGGGCAGAGAAGGCCTGACGACCTTATCTCTACCAGGTTAAATAAATAAATACTACTACTACTACACACGACTATAGATTCGAATCCCTGCTATTGCGTAGATATTTGAATCGGTCATTTGTAAAACCACATGAGTCCACATTTAAAAAAAAATGAGTTACCGGTACTATAGTAAGCACTATGGGTAGACGCATCATTTCCAGTCAAAACAACATGAGTCCGATCATTACTAAGCATTCTATAAAATATTAAAATATTGAGTCCTTTCAAAACCATACCAGTCCCGGACTCGTGTTGCTTTAACGCTTAATGCAGCCATGACAAATTTGCTATCATGCTCTTCTTTGTCAAGGTGTTGGACAGTGAGTGTAGTTCCAAGAGTTCTGTAGAAGAAAAATAATCAACAGTGTCTATGAAAATACCTGTAGCAGTTAGAATGGAGATTTTTAATAAAACTACGTCATTTGAAAGCGAAAATGAACAAATGTGTACCTGTGTACCTTCAAGGACTTGTAGAAGTGCATTATATAAAGAGAAAAAATCCTCGAAGAGAGATCCCAAAGCAAGAAACGCCGTCTTTTTTTGGAGGGATAATATGCAATTTATGTTATTTTCTTATTGTGAACTAAAGATATGTCTGTACTCATATATTGCCATTAAACATGTGACACACTGGTATGGAAATTAAATACTCGCGAATAACTTTTTTTAGTCGGCTGTGATATTTTGAATTTAATTTGTGAATGATATGAATCATTCTGAATATAAAATAAAAATAACGATATAAATTGATTGAAAACTGTATAATAATGTATTTAACACTACAACAAACAATACATTCCATATTTTGTCATGATACTGGAGTTGTTATTATTGGTACTTGTTAAGACAACATGAGTCCAAGAAATTAAAAAAATATTTTAAGGTGATATGAAATGAGATAATTAAGATACAATGCTTTTGTAATCAGACATATTAATGTATGCTCCTCCTGTAAAAATTTCACAGACCTAACAGAAAATGCATTAAATACAGGTAGTTTTTTTCTATTTTTCTCGAAACTTATTTTCTGTGACTCATGTGGTTTTACAAATGACCGATTCATTTGTTCTTCACTTATGTACGGACAAAAATACCAGATGTTATAGATATCTTTGTTACTCAAAGAATTTAATTTACCTATGTCTACAAAAATCTCACTAGAGGTTTTGATTTGTCTTGAGAAAATCAAAACTCGAGTGGGATTTAATTGACTATTACACGATTAGAAGAAAATATATAAAGATTAGAAGAAATAAAGTACTCTAATACAATAACATATTAATTTACTTACGAAAATACTAAACTGTCGTCAAATATATTATGGTATCATCTTATCAATACAGATATTCCGCTAGATGACAGTAGTGATGTTATAAAGAGCTGTTCTCTTGTTACCAGTTGTGCCAGCTATACAACCTTCATTGAACTCTATGGACGATTACTAGTCAAGAAGGCTTTGTTGATTGTTCCAATTTTATTAAAACAGTTGCATACACTTTAATTATTATCAATATACATACATTAAACAATCTCTGATACGTGATTATCCATAATCTCATTTAGCAGAAGCTATAACATATTCTAAATAATATAAAAGAGATAAATGAAAGAACAATTCTAATTAAGGATGATAAAATAAACATGAATCACTTTAAAAGATACAATTATTGAAAGTGCAATGTTAGCAAACAAATAAATGCTAGGGAGGTGATAAAAACAAATGCTAGGGAAGTGATAAAAATAAATGCTAGGGAGATGATAAAAGTTGTAGGTAAGCAGCCATGATTGTTTGAAACACGTCGTTCCGTAGCGTTTTATTGGTCAAAAGTGGTATGACGTAATAAAAGTGTAATAGCCTAGTCAAAATAAAACAATTTTTCGATTTGCCTTCAGATAGTTCTACAGTTCTTATGACATTAACTAGTAATGCTGCTCTCAAGCAAAAAATCTTTGTAAAAACAAACAAATTGAAATAATTTCAGAAAAATTTTATAAGATCACTTTAATGTTTGTTATTATTATTATTTTATTATTTTATTATTATTATTATTATTATTATTATTATTATTATTATTATTATTTTTTTTTCGGGATGCTACGGCAACTCATCTCGAAAGCCATGGCGAATGGCGACCCATAGGTTAAGAAATTCTGGTCTAAGTTTTCAGAATTACCAACTAAAGCTACTATAGTTTTTTTAAAAACTTACTTCTGCAAAATTACCCGAGTACTTTTCCTACAAGTTTGAAGTCGTGAATGCGGCAGTTTATGCCGATATTATATCACGCATGTCTGTCACTCAGCAGCTCTAATGACCAGTAGAATATTCATGACTCTGTAATCTTAGGAATTTGAAGGCTGCCGAAGGTGGTTTACTCCACTGTGAAAAGGACACTAATTGCAATTACGATTAGTTAGTTGCTAACACTCTAAAATATGTTTTGATAAGACCTTCCTAAACTTAGCTAGTCGGTCAGTGTGGAAAATTTCATTGCTGTAGTGGGGGAAACTCTAACATTATCTTCTATGGTTAGGGAAGTTGATGACTGGCAGAATTTATGGTGAAGGATGGGTGGAGAGGAGAAAAATTCTCTCCAGCACGGGACTCGAACCCGGGTTTTCAGCTCTACGTGCTGATGCTTTATCCACTAAGCCACTTATTCCACTGCTGAAAACCCGGGTTCGAATCCCGGTGTCGGAGAGAATTCTTCTCCGCTCACCCATCCTTCATCATATAACTCAGAATTCTGCACGGATATATCGTATGCACATACTTCGGTACTTACTTACTTACTTTTAAGGAACCCGGAGGTTCACTGCCGCCCTCACATAAGCCCGCCATTGGTCCCTATCCTGAGCAAGATTAATCCATTCTCTATCATCATATCCCACCTCCCTCAAATCCATTTTAATATTATCTTCCCATCTACGTCTCGGCCTCCCTAAAGGTCTTTTCCCCTCCGGTCTCCCAACTAACACTCTATATGCATTTCTGGAATCGACCATACGTGCTACATGCCCTGCCCATCTCAAACGTCTGGATTTAATGTTCCTAATTATGTCGGGTGAAAAATACAATGCGTGCAGCTCTGTGTTGTGTAACTTTCTCCATTCTCCTGTAACTTCATCCCTCTTAGCCCCAAATATTTTCCTAAGCACCTTATTCTCAATCACCCTTAATCTCTGTTCGTCTCTCAAAGTGAGAGTCCAAGTTTCATAACCATACAGAACAACCGGTAATGTAACTGTTTTATAAATTCTAACTTTCAGATTTTTTGACAGCAGACTGGATGATAAAAGTTTCTCAACAGAATAATAACAGGCATTTCCCATATTTATTCTGTGTTTAATTTCCTCCCGAGTATCATTTATATTTGTTACTGTTGCTCCCTGATATTTGAACTTCTCCACCTCTTCTAAAAGATAAATTTTCAATTTTATATTTCCATTTCGTACAATATTCTCGTCACGAGACATAATCATATACTTTGTTTTTCGGGATTTACTTCCAAACCTATCTCTTTTTGTTCACTTGCTTCCCGTGATGTTTATGATAAAATGACCTATCTCTTTACTTGGTTCCATTAAAATACATACTTCGGTACATCATATTAATATGGTATGCTTAAATAATCACTGAGGGCCGTATTCATAGACATTCTTAGAGCGGGCTTCCGATGGATGATCAGCGAACTAACGTTTTTCGTATTCATAAACCAGTGTTAGCGATATGATATGATATGAATCCTATACAAGTAACCAGTCGATAGCCGGGGCTAGTTTAGCACGCTCGTAGCACGGGCTAGCGAAATGTCTATGAATAGCACCCTTAGTGATTCAAGTCGGCGCTCATTTCGTCGGATCCCGGCCACTTAGTCACCCGTAATGAGTGCACCTCTGCATATAGTGTGTTGCACATTGTGCCACTGTCACACATCTGTGACACAGTGCATGAGGGTTGGCCACCAAAGGGAAACTAAGAGGTGGACCTTAAACTTAGAGGATTCAGTCCGGCATCGGAACTGGAATCCGGTGTGGCTTAGTGGGTAAAGCGTCTGCACGTAGAGCTGGAAACCTTGGTTCGAGTCCCGTGCCGGAGAGAATTTTTCTCCGCTCCACCCATCCTTCATCATTTATTTTCATTTATTTTTATTTTATTTTAAATCCACCACCAACAGAAGCAGGCTTCCAATTACAGGTGGCTTACATAGATACATACACAAAATACATAATGAGAGAAAAAAACAACAAAACAAACAACACAAACGAAAGAAAGAAAATTCATAACGTAATAGATGCTAGAATATAATATTACAGTTAATATAGTGCCAAATGTCAATATAATGATGCAAAATTATTTAAAAACTAGTGTAAAAACATTATAATACACTTCTTCATAATTTAAATATCTAAGGAAATACAATTATTTTTAATATTGTATGAAATTTTTCAATTGTTAAACTGAAATCCAATTGAGAATCACAGTTTAAAGACAGAGTTGTATTACACACAACAAGCAATGGAGAGTTCTTGAAGAAAACAGTTCTAGGAATAGGAATAATAAAAGGTTGCCTATGACGTAATTCTATTCTTTTTACATTGAACTGAAGGAATTTAAGAAAATCACAGTTATTCAGTATACCGTTAACAATCTTATAGAGTAAAATTTGGCTATTTATTAATCGTCGAGATTTTAAAGTTTTATAATTAAATTAAAAAAGCAACTGATTATATTAAATTCGCTTGTCATAAGATGACACATGATGTTTTTTTTAAAATATAAATAACATACAAATCTTTTCTGTATCCTTTCTATTTGCATCTGATGGGACTGGAACTGAGGTGACCATATTACAGACGCATACTCTAGCTTACTTCTAACTAGAGTTTTATATAGAGTATCAATATTTATATCATATGATAACGCAGAATTCTTGCACGGAAATATCATATGTACTTCGGTACATCATAATAATATGGCAAATTAATTTTTATATGCTCTTACATTTTGTCTGAAGCTCTGTATGTTCAGGTATGGTCATAGTAAGGCTAATATGATACAGTAAAAAGAGTCGGGCTTGGTTGATACAGACTTTAAATGTACCAAAGGCTCAGTTTGAAAATGTTTAAAACTGCTATTATCAGCCTCATATAATATAATATATAAAAACGCAGTTTTGTTTTTGAAAAAAATATATATGATATTCTGTTACTTTTGTTGTTGCTCTCGAATGCAAAAAGATAGAACAATTTTTAAATTTTCCTTTCACACAAATAGTGTCGGCTTCATTTGTTTCTAAAGAAATGCTGTGAATGTTGATCAGTGTAGCAGTAATTGTGTATGGATGAGGAAGGCTGTTGTCATACACACTTTAGGACTATTACGATACGCTAGAAGGACTATTAAGATATGTTTACAATGAAAGAAATTGGGCAAATTGAGCAATTTTCTAATTTAAAGTAATTTATTACCTCTTGAGGAATATTTAATAATTTTTCAGCTCTTTAGGGATGTTTGAATTGGCATGTTGGCATTACACCTATAAAAGCTGTTGGTATCGTTAGGAATAAGATTATTACACATACTGATCAGGTATGCAAGTTAAAAAAACTATACATATAGAGTTATTTTTACTTACTTACGTAACAATTTTAGCTTAATAATCTTTCTTCTTACTCTAAAATGTAACACAACTTTGGAAAATACATTCATCATTATTTAAAAACGTATTTTAATTTATTTCAGCAATAAAACTGTATCATAATTTTCTCATGCTATTATCTAGTTAAAGTAAAAAATAATAATAACATTGATACTGTTCAAGAATTTAAATATTTGGGTAGTATAATTGACAAGGATGGTGGAGCCTTTGAGGATGTAAAGAACCGAATAAAAAAATGCAAATAGTGCATTTGTCCAACTGTACCCAATATGGAAATCTTATATTATATCTAGACCTACAAAAATTAAAATCTTTAACAGTAATGTGAAATCAGTCTTATTATATTGCTGTGAGACATGAAAAACAAGTAAAATTATACAAAATAAACTGAAAACATTTGTTAATAGATGTTTACGAAGAATTATAAAAATTAGATGGCCAGATATAATCACAAACTCAGAACTATGGAAGATAACAAATCAGAAAGAAATCGCAATAGAAATCAAAAGACGAAAGTGGAATTGGATAGGGCACACAATCAGGAAAGAAGATGGAGCAGTAGAAAGAATGGCTTTGGATTGGAACCCCCAGGGTAGTAGAACAAGAGGAAGGCCAAAAAATACAATTAAAATTAAATTAAAATTAAAATTAAGGTGACATTTAACATTTAATTTTTAAGGTGACATGTATTTATTTAGCCTGACGAGTTACTTCCTTGGTTTGAATTGTAAATTATTTAAAAATAGCGTGTAAGGGCCTTAGACTAGAAATGTTTAGTTTAAATGTAGTTCTGTTTATAAGTAAATAGGTGTAGTATGTTTAGCAATGTAGGGTGTAATTATTTGACTTATTTGAACTGTTGTATCAGTGAAGCGAGGTGAGTCAGTGGAGTTATGGTTTTACAGTGCAGTGAATAGTTCCGATCAGTGATAATTTATAGCGTCAATGAAATGTGTTCTATAGTGTCAGTGAAAGGTGTTATAGTTATCAGTGAAATGCGTCATAAATGCCACTACAGTGAGTGTCCAGATGAGAATAAAGTGAAAGACTATTGAAACTTATGTAGGGCCTTTACAAAATTAAAATCTTTAACAGTAATGTAAATTAGGTATTTTATTTATGTTTTATTATTATATTGTATTTGTTATTGTATTGTGTATAAAATTGTATTGTGTGGCCAGATATAATTGTATTGTGTATTGTAAATTTATTGAAATCGCATTGCTTATCATTTTTTTTGTGTATTGTTTATATTGTGTATACCACTGCCACCGGGTGCTTGCTCACTTGCAGTGTAAATAAATACATACATACAATGCATGGAAGAGAACAGTTTTGGAGGAAATTGCTAGGGAGGGGAAAACATGGAGCGAAGTGAAGAAGTTGGCTACAAATAGGGTTCGATGGAGGCACTTTGTGAATGCCCTATGCTCCTCATGAGGATATACAGGAGTTAGATTGATTGATTATCTACACATGAACAAATTATTTGGACATACAACAGTTTTCTAGCATTGACAATAAGGTGTTAAAGTTTTAGTAAATTATTTACTGGTAAATTTTAATGGGAAAAAGAGGTAATTACAAAAGTTACTAAATCTTAGTCAATTTAAAATGATTTCAGCCATACTTTTACAAGAGATACATTAAGCATCTGTGTGTATCACAATGGCCTTACTTCAATGCTCTGTTTAATTTGGCCAGATTTATAGCACTGTATCAAAATAGCCCTCCCTATAGGTATATCATAATAGCCCACATAGAAGGCTATTATGGTACACTGGTTTTATTTTGATTTAATCCATTATTACAAATAAACAATAAATTTAACTCCAAGATGACTTCTCGGAAAGAAGTAGTAGCTAATGGTTAGTCGTGAAACCTGATAAAGATAATATTTTGAAAAGCCCTTTAAAAATGAATGATCGTTAGAGTTAGTTGTTTTTCGCATTTGCGGTAAATGTGAAATGTCTCCAATATCTATCTACATATGGTGTTTAGTACGTATTTCTATTTTTCACAAGTTACAGATTGATAATTCAGTAGGCTACTTTTGAATTTACGAAAAAATGAGAAAAATACCTTGAAATACGATCTCATTTTCTTTTCTTCCCGAAATAAATTAGAAATTGTAAAAAAAAAAAAAAAGTTAATTTTAGTAAGTTTATGGTTTTCCGCCGCCGAATAAAATAGTTTTTAATTTCTGCGTCGACTGTACATGGAAATTCCGTCTCCAAGGTTGTTTGTGGATGGTTCCCATCAGGAATAAACGATATACTGGATAAATGTGTTAATGGAAACAGTAAGGCTAAGCTTGTGTTACAGTTTGTCTTGCATGCGAAAGTGTCTGGCACATCTTGGTTCTCACATGGTTATGAATAAGACAAACATTTTCTTCCACGAAATGGGCGAGCCTACTAACGTAGCAATTACAGGCCAAAATAGTGTTACACCAGATGAACTTGTGAAGTTGATTGAATCCTTCCATATGCAGTTGTGTGAAAACATCAGGAAGACAAAAACATTAATTGTATTCAAATGTTAATGAGACTCAAATTGAAGGTCTTTCTTTTCCTTAACCCCTGCTGCCCTGAAGTATATATGGCTTCAACAAAGATTGCCTGCTGATCTTGCATTGCGCTCGTGCGTAGGTTCGATTCCCACTTCGGCTGATTACGTGGTCGAGTTTTTATGAGGTTTTCCCCAACCGTAAGTTGAATTTCAAGTAATCTATTGCAAATCTTCGGCATCATCTCGTCAAATACCATATCATCAGGAATGACAAAAAACGTTAATTGTATTCAAATGTTAATGACACTGAAATTGAAGGTATTTCTTTTCCTTCACTCCTACTGCCCTGAAGTGTATATGGCCCCAACAAAGATTGTCTGCTGATCTGGGGTTGCGTTCGGGTGAGGGTTCGATTCCCACTTGGGCCAATTATCTGATGGAGTTTTCCGAGGTTTTCCCCAACAGTAAGCTGAATTTTAGATAATTTATGGCGAATCTTGGGCCCAATCTCGCTAAATACCATCTCGCTATTACAAATTCCATCGATGCTAAAAATAACCCCTGGTAGAGGGGAAGAGAAGGCCTCATAGCTTTATCTCTACCAGGTTAAATAAATATATATATACTACTATACTAGTGGAGTGTACTGAAATAACCAAGTAAAACCAAATAACTAAAAACTTTGGTTTGTACATTACTTGAATTTGTGTACATTAATAGATATTAACTATGATTTGAGGTGATGTATTACTATATTTTATCCTCTATTTCTATTGTTACAGAAAGATCTGGATCCATCAATTATAAATTATAATAATTGTTTTAATTGAAATAACATTGTTAACAAGACAGCTTTAAATGTGTATCTTGAGGTATTCTTTCCAGAGAAATTAACTGCAAGCATATAAAAATGTCCTGGAAACAGTCAAATAGTTTTTGTTTTAGATCTCAAAACTGTACTGAAGTGACCGAGGTCCTTTCTACAATCATCGATTCATTTGGGTAAATAGTAACAAACTAGCAACTATAGTATATTGCGATACAAGCGTGGTAAGTGCATTGTAACGGAATCTAAGAAAAGTTAGAAAAGACGATACGAAGACATCGGCCGGTCTTAATAAATAATAAATTATTATTAATCATTTTAAATTTAAACAAACAGTTTGTTTTTTGATGCTAACATTTTCATGTATGATCGCGTTTATTTGTCGATAGGTGTCATTCATTTGTTATAACGCCTATTCGGCGGCGATTGTGAAAATGTCGTAGGGCCTAATAATAGTACATTATGCAACGAGCCTATAATGGTAGTAATTAAGACGCGAGTATGTTTATGAAACTAGCGCAAGCAATAGCTCGTAAATTGTGAGATGTGCGCAAACGCGAAAGTATTGATTTTTTCCGAGGAACAAATGTCCATATTGACCTTGATATAATCTAGAGAGTAAAATAAACATTGACCTTGATATAACCTTGAAATTTGTTTAGACATTGAAAAACGAGACGACAAATTGAATCTATTTGAATATTATTTACAATTAACGCTAATTATTATAGTAACAGAACATAACCTTCTGCGACACTATTGGATTTCCAGCCTCCGTGATGTTTTGCTAGTTGTCTTTCGATTGCATATCCGAGAATAATCGATACTTGCGCTTTCATATTGCTACAATGGTGCTTTCTGATTGGTGGAACACCTGAACTTTAATGAATGGGTGTACTTCAATGAGGTCCATTAAAGGGCTGCTACTAGGTGTATAATTACTACATTTCGGCATGGTCGAGCATAAAGTTAAATTATAGAAAGTTTAGTTTTGTCTTCAAGGAAGTAGGTAAGTGACATATTAAATATACATTAATATGAATAAATAGCATATAGAAAATGTTTGTAGATGACACATTAATTATACGTCAGTGTAAATAAATTGCATACCGTTATAGGTTAGTGCTTGAATACTTATTTTATTCCATGGATGTTTTCGCGTTCAGCCACGACCCCACGAGTGGCGCTCAGTGCAACAACCGGAAGTCGTTAGAAATGGTTTTCACGCTTACGTCTTACCTACATTAATTCCTGTTTTCTTACAAATTTCCACTCCAATAAATTAATTTAGAAATAGTGCAGGTATAATAAGACATTTAGTTATTTCCTCATAGCACATAGTGTTGCGTGACACTGATAGTTCGTTACTTTTAAGTAAATAAATAAAAGTTTATTTGATTTATTTACTTACCGCATGTGTTGCAAGTTTAACTTACAAGACCTACCAACAACATCGGTAAAGATACGGTCACACGTCGCTACTTTTGCTGCGCAATTTTTGTACTGCAGCTGCAAAAGTTGCGTGTCGTGTTCACACGTAAGCCAAAAGTAGTGCGCTGCACGCTGCTTTTCGTGCTGCGCAACCCGAGTGCTGCAAAAGTTGCAACTGGAGGTTGCGAGTCTGTTCACACGCAAGGCGCTACTTTTGCAGCCGCAGTCTAGCTGCAGCTTTCCATCTCCGTGTTGACTTTTCAATATACATTTTGTGGTTATGTTCGCATTAGAGTTTCGGATTATGAAACTCCTGTGATAGCTTGCTTATCTATTAGGCCTATTTGCCTTTCTGCCCTAACTAGTATTAAAAATTGGCATTATTTTTACTATAAATCTGTTAAAAAAGGCCTATATATAGTTAAATGATAACCAACAGCATATTCACGTAATCAACTACGCTACTGAAAAAAAAAACACGAATTATTTCATCAGCATATATAACAGGCCTGCACAAACAGCGCTCAACGAGCGCGCACGCTCCTTCGGAGCGGGAGAGCGGTATTTACCGCTCGCCGAAACGGAGAGGAAGATATGTCAGAATGACACAGACTTGCTATAGGTAGAGGAGAGGGAAACGACCACTCAGTTATCTAGTGGAGTGCAGTGTGTAGGCCTATTCTCAGTAACTGTTTCACGTTGCTTACCTACTGCTACTGTACAGTATGGAGGAATCTAAAAGACGGAACATAACATTTAACATTTAACGATTTACAGCTCGAGCTTATTGATCTTCAATGTGACCTAAGGGCTAAAGATCGTTTGAATAATACTACTAGCCTGGTTGAGTTTTACAAGACTAAACATTAGCAATAATATCCACGACTACACAGGCTGGCTGTGAAAATGATTGCTATGTTTGGCTCAATATTTATATTTGTGACCAACTGTTTTCTATAATCAACTTTAATGAAGGCAGTATGATCAGTAGGCTACTGTTCCTTTCAGCTGCCAACAGCATAAAACCTCGTTTTGATGTGCTGATAAATAAAAATATAACAAAATGATATTGTACATTTAAGTAGCTATAGAATTTCTATTACTTCTGTAAAATAAATATTTCTTTATTAATTAATAATATTCCAAGATAGTTTTGCAAACACTGAACGGAAATTCATTTCATAAGCACTCGTAATAGTACTTCCTTTTGTGTTTATTTTGTACGATATCCACCCCTTCTTCTAGTCCACCCTTATACAGAGCGCAGCTAATATCTGCATTCCGCTCGTGAGCTGTGAGCCGGCTCGGAGAGCGCAAACCTTGTGCAGGCCTAATATATAGCCTACTCTGTGCTGTACATTTAGTAACTGTTACAAATCATTTATTTTCATCACATCTAACATTAAAATGTATCGAAACAATAAAAGCATCATTGGCACATTTGGATGGTAACACTGGTCGCAACCGCTGCAATCCTGAGAATCCTGTTCACACGTCGCTACTTTTAAGCTGCGTGCAGCATGAAAAAGTAGCGGGCAGCTGGTTCGGTAGCCGCTACTTTTCACACGTCACAGTACGAGAGTTGCGCAGTATTTTGTGCTCCAGCGCTGCAAAAGTAGCGACGTGTGACCGTACCTTAAGGTTGTTAAAAAACACGACTGGCCAAAAAATATATAATAAAGTTATAATTCACTTTGAGAAGAAAACTGCATATTATACTGATCACTGTGCTTAGCCTATCTGATTGCTAGGCAGGATACGTGACGCAACGCTGTGAATTGAAATGCATTTCGCAGTGGTTCACCACAAGGAAGACGCTAATGGGCCTGCGGAAGCCATTAGTCGCCTTGTGACCCACATGGTGGTACATCTTGAGCCACCTGGAGTGTTATGATAGACCTCGTGACCTGCGTGACGTGGAGATGCTTATCTGAAGAAGCGAGTGTGTATGAGACGCACCGCGAAATGATGGAACGTCCAGCCGTGGTGAATTGCATGTTTATTTGTTCGGTGTTGCCAGCACCAACTCCAGGGATTCCCGAACGTCCAGCCGTGGTGAATTGCATGTTTATTTGTTCGGTGTTGCCAGCACCAACTCCAGGGATTCCCATCGTTACTTGATTCGACGAACTTTAAAAGTGTGAACTATGTTTCAAGTTGACTTAAAGTCAAGTAACGGCTTGAATTCAAGTTTCAAGTGAAGTTTAATCCCTTTCTACTTTTTATTTGACTTGAAAGGACACTTGAAACAACTTGAAGACTGTGAACGTCACTTGTTAACTTGAATCCTAGATTATTATATACCCAGATAGGTTGGCCTTATAGGCTTTGAGGTTAACAACTTTTGTCAGGTTTACCACGCTGCCATCTAGTTATTACATAAGGAGTCACGTCATAATTCCCATTTGAATTGCATTAGCGACTGAACTGCCATCTCGTGTTCCTTTACGGCGGACGGGTGGCGATCCTGGCGGTTGTTCTCTTCAAAGTGCTGCCTATTTTAATATAGCGTTGAGTTATCTGTTACATATATGATCTAGGCTTGAATTCAAGGGAAAAGCGCGGGAATTTAAATTAACAGCTGTTTTAAGAGCGTTAAATTAACAGCTGATTGGTTTTCTGTTCTACTGGGAACACAAAATAATAGGAAACAATAAACAATAGTAAGTGAAATAATGACCAAATATTTGAGTTTTTCTGAAGTTGTATAAAACTCACGAAGGCCTGTGGATTATAGAAACTGCAAAGTTTCGTGACAGATATGCAAAGGAAGCTGCCAAGGAAGGAAGAGTTCATTGTAGAATTGAACAGCAGAGATTTTAACGTGGACACAGATGAGATATGGAAAACAATTAAAAACCATTAAACTGTAGATGGAGAAGAAGTGAGGAAGATAGGAGGGATTAAGAAGAGAGCTGCTTGAAGGGACGACATTTATCGCCGAAACTGGCATAGTTCAGTGTCGTTGATTGATTGATTTTTTTTTTTTTTTTTGGAGAACTGTAACAGTGTCAAGATAATCATTTTCAATTATGGTAAATCAGACCGGCTTATATTTTATTACATTAACATTAAGAATAATTAAATCTACTTGAAGATTTCACTTATTCTATTTGTAATGGTCAATGGTCGTGTATTTTTCTTACTAATCTAATTCTTAACCCATATTGAACAACGCGATTTCCATTTCTTCAATATACACTGAACAACAAGAATTTTGCTCCGATTTAAAACAATGTGTCCCTTATGGTTTGATGTTCGCTGAATTCGAAAATGCCTCTCATTTCTTCGTATCACGTAAGGTTTTTAAGATATACTATGATTTCACTTTTCGATAAGCGCTCCTCCAGGAAACATCTGGCGCGGGTTGGTGGTATAAACCAAAATAAAAACTAATGCATTTTATGAGTTTATGACTTATTTACGGTTTGTTATGGTTGTTGAAAAGTTATTTTGTACTTCTAATAAATAAACAGATATTGGTCCCTTCTATTAAGTAAATTTCATAACAGTTTAAAGTCAGGTCTATGCAATGAACAAACAAGGGTGTGGTTTTCAGTATTTAAAGGGAAAGTTTACCAGTTTGAGTTAAGGCGAATTAAAAGAGGGCATTTTCATCCGTCCACAAATTCACAAAGTTATGACTGACCCTTTGTTTGAGGAAAAACTTTCCGTTACAGAAAGAAGGCATGGCGCGCTTTCAAAGACGTTTGCTTAAATTTCCTTGGAAATTCTATGGCAGACAACTACACAGAACTTGTTGTGGAAACCATGTTAAGTGTATATGACGAAATGTAGTGTAATATGTCCCGCAAAATTACTTTTTACATTCTTATTTGGATTTATTTCCTCCTAACTTTGGAGCAGTAAGCGACGAGCATGGGGAAAGATTTCATCAAGAAATACCTGAAATGGAAAGGCGATATAAAGAAAGATCATTCAGCATGCTTTCAGACTGTTGTTGTTGTTTGTGAAATACAGTCTCGGGTATAATTATTAACAAAAGTTATCCAGGAAATTATTTTGAATGTAAGTTCAAATTCCGAGATTTTTGTCATTATACGCATGAAATATTTTGCTGTTATTGTGTTTTAATCTATTTAACATCGTTTTTGTATCCAGTACACATTTTTCAAGTATTATGAGGCATTTTGAATCCCTAGTGTGTTGTAATTTTATCAGTAGGAGTGAAAACAAACAAGTTTTGCCATAAAAAATTCAATTCATTTACCCCGGAAAATGGTACGTGATGGGTCAATTTGGATTTTAAATTCAGATTTAGGGAACACATTTTAGTAATATTCACCTATTTTTATTTCGGAGCAAGACAAAAAGTAAAAATTTGTTGTTCAGTGTATATTTATCATTTCCCTGGCTTGCTACTGTACAAATTCCTAACTGCACAACTTCCATCGATGCCATTTTATCCTACTTGAAAACAAAACAGTAGCGGCCCGCGGTTACAAAGGTTGGCAGTTCTGCATGAAAAATAGTGTATTTAGCAAACGCATGCTGTTTATTGCATCTAAATCGGATAACGCGTGTAATTACAGCCCCTTCTCGAAGTTGACTGTGCACCCGAAATTGTACTCCATCCGTGCGCTACATCTCTCCCACCTGGTACAACTAGTCACGTAGTGGAGATGTGCCCCACATACTTTTCTAGTTTTTTAAGTCAAATTAAATAAATCCTTCACTCCGGTGTTTGTCCATGTATTTTCTCCTCTGAACAGAATACACGGGTGGGGGAGAAAGCGTTTTCATGAGCGCAGCAAAAACCAATCGTTTCCATTACACATTTCGGTATTAAAATGACTAGTAGGCTACATGATTTTCTAGACTTTTTCCAGAAATTTCAATATTTAAATTTTGTGTAGGACGTTCTAATTTCTTGAGTTAACATGCAATTTCTCTTTTAATTTCGGAAAGGGTTGGTCGATTAGGTTTTCATTTCATTCATTTTTAATATAAAATATTTCCTTAGACACACTGACTAATCATAACACACCACCCACAGTACTATAACACACTGGACCTGAAATGATATACAGTAGTCAAGAAGCCTGTGTGTTCTGACGCAGGTCATAAAGAGATGAGGGTGTTGACGGTTCTTTTGTATATTCGGAGATAGCTGCTTCGGTTGCAGCTCTAATGCAGTCTTATGGGACGAGCCCCTACCACGCCGTAGCGGAGAAGTGAGAAATATGTTCCCAAATTGAAGCAGCCGAAAGCCGCCATTTGTTGGTAGAAAACGCGCGGGATTTCGAAACCGCTATTTGAATACGCGTTGTATTGCGTACCCGAAAGCTAAATGGTTTTATTTACGGGAACAAAACTTCCTTTGCGATTTACCTTTAATACCGTGTTTCTGCTATCAGCATAGTTGCTACGTTTTCTGCGACAGAAATCGGGATATCAGAAGCTGACTTAAGACACTAGACTGATCATCACTTTATAGTTGTTTTCTGCAAAGTAGTGTTCGCGTGCTTATAATGTAATACTCGCCTCCTTGGGGAACGCTAAAATACGAAGGACACACAATAGAGTGAATATTACAGGCTAATCGTTTTCTCTTTTATTAACCACGAATACTTTTTAACCATTCGCTACTAAATTAACTTTTCTTTATCGGAACCGGTATTGCAACAGTATATCTGACGATAAATCCATGTTTAAACATAGTTCACTAAACTATAAAACGCAGGAATTGTATGTGTCTGTTATTAGTGTAAAATACCATATCAAAATGCTAACTTTTTTGCCACTCAACGCACCTAAAATATACAATGGTGATTAATTGCGAGAGCAGCTAAGTACCGAAAAGGATTAATCAACAAAGAGGTAGAACTAGCGGAACTATTATCTTACGAGTAGAGTTGCCTTACGGCAATCAGCTGGGTTACCTCACAGACTTATAAATTTCCGCGGGTTACCTCTATGTTTACAATGCTAAATTTGAATAAATAAAAATATGGGATAATAGGAAATGCAGACTAACTTGTTTAAATAACGTTGTAGGCTGTTATCGCTCAAATCGGGATTTTTTTTATCAATCTCGACTCGCTTTATCGGGGTTCAATTATGCTGTCAGGCTTTCATCATTTTCATAGGAACTCTGAATGTGAATATTCATAACCACGGTTAATACAAGAATTAATGTTTACTTTTGCCGTAGGTTAAACTGCTGTATGAAATTAAAAGACGCAGCAGCAGTAGTGGTAGCGGTAGTAGTGGTGGTAGTAGTGGCAGTAGTAGTAGTAGTAGTAGTAGCAGTAGTAGCAGCAGCAGTATAAAAACTGTTTCACTAATCCGTAACTAAGACAAGAGTCAATTTCAATCATTCAAATTAAATAATTAACGTTTTATAATTTATACAGTTTCTGTACCTTCAAATTCAGCGAATAATTATTCATGTATGCACTGAAACATCAACTGTTTGAAGAAAATGAAGGATATGAAGTGGGTGAAGAACAATAGCAATGTATATTGTAATAACGTAGTTTGAAGGTAACAACTATCTTCGAAATGAGTTGAACACACTGAGTGGCTCATTGTAGGGTAGAAATTCTCTCTTCGAATTGCACCTAACCACTTTCGGTTAAGGGAATCTCTACTCGGAGGAAACCTGAAGCACAAACAGTCATATAAGTATAATAGCTTGTCTTCTGTAACATAATTCGGGGCAAAAATCGTAGTAGAAATTAAAGATTAACTAATCAGTGAAATGTAACATTCCTTCCTTCTTTATCTTTACATCCTTGTTCATTGCTGCAATTAAAAAACAGCACACAGAACCTGTACTTATTGAGCTCTACCAAGCAAATGGCCGCTCTTCAGCAGTTCAATTTGGGAGCATAACACTAGCGCCAGTGAGCGGTCTAACGGTTATTTAGTAAGTCTATGTTATGGGACGCTGAAGAAAACCAGTTTTCTGCTGCCGACTACCCTGCGTTGAGCTTCAGGAACTACCGACCACAGATCCGAAAAGTACACTACAGCTAAAATTCTCTAGCGGTTCAAGGCTCCTACAGACAGTAAAATCTCGAATCGAAGGAGAATGAATTGCAAAATAAATTAAACAATGAATTAGATTACATAAAAGCACGTTTGATATTTTTAATTTTTTTTTCAAGTCCATTTAAATGGCGGTTCTGCAGCTCTGCAGTTCTTATTGTAGAGCCGCCCCTGAAACAAGATAACTTTAATATGTCTGACCTGCGACTTGAATTCAGATTACTTGAAAAGTGTGAACGAGGCTTAAATGCTACCGTGCAGTAATTTCCTCTTGTTATGGCACCGCTGGTGAGAATGGTTGTTACTACTGTATAGATTACAGACAAACGAGCCCACCCAAACACCATATTTGTCGTCGCTAGAGTATGAACCCGGGGCTCCTCTCGCTAATGAAGCAACTCACTGATGCAATGCGAATTATGCAGTATATGGGAAAACGTAATTAAGTTCGTTCGACAAGTATTAATATAACATTTTAACGGTGAGTCATGAATGCGGTTATGCTATCCAGGACAGTTCCGGCTGTTACAGTAGTGGGCAGTTCATCTCTACGCTAGGTGACCCAATTCCGTGTTTCGTATGGACTGTAACCTAATATTTGCACTGCCAGTCCCAGTGTTTACTTATTCTACACCTGCCCCACAATTGAGGCTACATTAAAGACGATCTCACATGATTAGCTTATAGCCTATGTACAGTAGTGGCAAAAAAAAAAACTGGACCGATCCTTGTAGCTGATTTCAGAGCCTTGTTCACTCCAGAGCACGATAGACTGGTAACTAAGACTTTCGTTGTTCGAATCGTGCCTGGGAAGGAAACCTTTTTTGTTCTTTATCAAATTTATTCCCAATACTTTTCGATTGCAGCGATATTTTACTACTTAATTAACTTATTATTCCCAGAACATGAATTTTACCAACAAGAGCCTGGCTCTTACGGTAGTGACTAGAAACATTTTTGTTTTATAATTATGATTTGTACTCACTAGCTAAGCTAGCTAGTTAAATTTAAATAAATAAAATGAGTAATATCGTCGCTGCGCCTCCAAATTTCGTTATGTGTTTTTTATATATTTTTCAAGAGAAAGAAAAAAGCATTGTCACTTTAAATTCACTTGATTTTGAAAGCTATTTTAGGTATTATTTGAATAATTACATGATAAATGATAAAATTATACAGAAAGAAGCTTTGGAAATCAAGGGGAATAAAGTGGCAATGCTTTATTCTTTCTCCTGCAAAATCTTTTAGAAAACACATAGCTGATTTTGCAGGCGCAGGACGATATATTTCTTGTTTAGAGGGTGTCTTACATTTATGTGATCATAAAGAATTTGAAGTTTTGAAGTTATGGTGTTCTCTGTCTCTTCTGTTCTTGTATTAGATTTTCTAAATACTGTATCTCCAAGTAGGCCTGCTAACATGATAAATATATTTTTTTAAAATCTAAAGTGGAGACCTTCCACCACATTATTGATCCTATGATCACCTTGTAACATTTTTTTACTTAGTTATTTAACGATGCTGTATCAACTATTGAATTATTTAACATCAATGGAATAGGTGATAGGGAGATGGTTTTTGGCAAAATGAAGCTCTCCAAACAGAATGTAGAACAATCGTCTCTGTACATAACATATGTTGGACGTTTGACTTATGAACATTTCTGTGTATTGGACATCTTGATTTCTGGACATTTCTGTGTATTGGACATCTTGATTTGTGGACATTTCTGTGTATTGGACATTTTGATTTGTGGACATTTCTGTGTATTGGACATCTTGATTTGTGGACATTTCTGTGTATTGGACATTTTGATTTGTGGACATTTCTGTGTATTGGACATCTTGATTTGTGGACATTTCTGTGTATTGGACATCTTGATTTGTGGAAATTTCTGTGTATTGGACATCTTGATTTGTGGACATTTCTGTGTATTGGACATTTTGATTTGTGGACATTTCTGTGTATTGGACATCTTGATTTGTGGACATTTCTGTGTATTGGACATTTTGATTTGTGGACATTTTTGTGTATTGGACATCTTGATTTATGGACATTTCTGCGTATTGGACATTTTGATTTGTGGATATTTCTGTGTATTGGACATTTTAATTTGTGGATATTTCTGTGTATTGGACATTTTGATTTGTGAACATTTCCATGTATTGGACATTTTGATTTGTGGATATTTCTGTGTATTGGACAAGTTGATTGTGGACATTTCTGTGTATTGGACATTTTGATTTGTGGACATTTCTGTGTATTGGACATTTTGACTTGTGGACATTTCTGTGTATTGGACATTTTGATTTGTAGACATTTCTGTGTATTGGACAATTTGATTTGTGGACATTTCTATGTATTGGACATCTTGATTTGTGGACATTACTGTGTATTGGACAATTTGATTTGTGGACATTTCTATGTATTGGACATCTTGATTTGTGGACATTACTGTGTATTGGACATTTTGATTTGTGGACATTTCTGTGTATTGGACATCTTGATTTGTGGACATTTCTGTGTATTGGACATTTTGATTTGTGGACATTTCTTTGTATTGGACATCTTGATTTGTGGACATTTCTGTATATTGGACATTTTGATTTGTGGACATTTCTGTGTATTGGACAACTTGATTTGTGGACATTTCTATGTATTGGACATCTTGATTTGTGGACATTTTTGTATATTGGACATTTTGACTTGTGGCCTTATTTTATTAGACATTTTAGTTGTGGGTACTTTTGTAGTGGACTTTCTGTATGTTGGACATTGTGCTGTGAACGAATTGACTTGGAATGAACAATGCAGGCAGATGATGAGAACGATGATAAAAATGAAAAGACTAAGGTGAGGGTAACGCTGTTTGCTCCTGGTGAATGTTCTAGTGCAGCGAAACAAATTGTTAAAAATACTGTGCCAACGCATGCTGTACTGCTCTTCCAGCGCCTCTGTAAGTAATAGAATCGTATGTACAGTGCTATAGCCTTGTGCCAAGATTCGTGACTCATAAGGTAGTACATCTGCTTCGCATTCTGCACAGTTTGTGTCGATGTGTTACGTCACTGGTGATGGGATCTGTAGCCAGATCGATCTGGTTCAGCAACGAGAATTCAGGGGCGTTGTCATTTCATGAATAATAAATTATTAAGCGGAGGATTATTTGACCTTATCGAGGATTATACGTCCGTACTAGCCCGTGTTGCTGAAGAAACATCCTCCAAGTATTCTGGTAACACGTGCGCATACGCATCTGACAAAGGCAATAATGTACTGTATTTTATTTCATGGAGTGCAGTTTCATAGAAAGGACTTTGCCGACAGACCTTCTAATGCCCCTGCTAATTGGTTGTCATAAATAAAAGTCTTGTGTCCGAGAAGTGTATTTGTAAATTCTGTGGTGCAAGGTGTGACAAGTACCTCGTCCTGCAGTGTACCGAGTGCCCAAAAACAGTGACCGAACTTAGCACAGAAGACTAACGAACAAACACCCTATGCACACTTGTGCGCATTTCTTCTTTATTATAAATAAATGTCTTCCTTACTGTGACGGAAATCTTGTCTTCTCCTGTCAGTAACCAATCACAACCCTCGTTCAGAAGAATTGACAGGGTCCCGTCAAATCCACGTGGAGGCAGAGTTGCCGCATCTTTTCCAAATTCCAAGAATCCCTTCAGTCTCACTGTCTCATTTCGAGGGTCACCAGGATTGTGGCAACTGTGCAATGTTGGGACGAGGGGACAGGACGGAATTGTCAGAGGTGTTTGTGTAGGAAGTCATAAATCTGTAAGTGGGTGTTCAAAGGAGCCACCGAACTGAACTCCTTGAAATAAAATGGAGTATACAACCTAATGTTTTGGTTCTGTCTGCATCATTATACGGAGGAAGAAAAGGAGACTCATGCCTGTTATTTTCAAATCGCTGTTTCTCGGGAACATTTGAGATTAAGATATATTACGTTTATATGAAGTTTTGCTTTTAGAATCGTTCATAATATTACTCCGCAATGTATGGTCGTTGTTACATAAGCCCGCCATCGGCCCCTATCCTGAGGAAGATTAAAATCCAGTCTCTACCATCATATCCCACCTCCCTCAAATCAATTTTTATATTATCCTCCCAACTACGTCACGGTCTTCCCAAAAGTTTTTTTCCCTCCGGTCTCCCAAGCAACACTCTATATAGTCGTTGTTCCTGCAATAACTCCTATGTGCAAAATATAAGATTTTTCAGTAGGAAGAAAAAACACATTTATTCCTCCTATGACAGCCGTACATACTGTAGGAGACTGTGAATTCTTACATTTTCGAAACAAAAAATATAATTACATATAGGAGATTTTATTATTTATCCTGAGGAAGATTAAAATCCAGTCTCTACCATCATATCCCACCTTCCTCAAATCAATTTTTAAATATTATCCTCCCGTCTACGTCAAAGTCTCCCCAAAAGTCTTTTTTTCCCTCCGGTCTCCCAAGTAACACTCTATATGTCGTTGTTCCTGCAATAACTCCTATGTTCAAAATATAAGATTTTTCAGTAGGAAGAAAAAACACATTTATTCCTCCTATGACAGCCTTACATAGGAGACTGTGAATTCTTACATTTTCGAATCGAAACAAAGAAATATAATTACATATAGGAGATTTTTTTACTTGCTGTATCACTATTTAAGTTATTTAATAGAGCAAAAATCTGATAATCGATAAATATGTCACATAGGAGTTAGCCACCGGCATGACTCAGTCGGTTAAGGCGCTTGCCTGCCGGTCTGAAGTTGCGCTCGGGCGCGGGTTCGATCCCCACTTGGGCTAATTACCTGATTGGGTTTTTTCCGAGGTTTTCCTCAACCGTAAGGTGAATGCCAGGTAATCTATGGCGAACCCTCGGCTTCATCTCGCCAAATACCATCTCGCTATCACCAATCTCATCGACTCTAAATAACCTCGTAGTTGATACAGCGTCGTTAAATAACCAACTAAAAAAACATAAGAGTTATTGCAGGAACAACGACGATACGCATTTCTGGATTCGTCCATACGAGCTACATGCTCTTTTTTTTTATTTGAAAATTTTTGTACATCGGTACTATCAATTGTGCTTAAATAATTAACATTTAAACAATATGAGACTTGTGGAGAGGGTGACGTCCATTAACGTTCCTCAAAGCATCAACAAATCAGTGTGTCTTTTCCTCTTGAGGCGACGACCAGGCTGTGCAGGGGGCAGGTTCCGAGGAATCTGGTTGATTCAGCTGTTAGAATGTGTTGACAATGTTGCATATAACCGTGTATAGGAAGAATGAAGTACAGTCTCTATTTTGGTTAGATCTAGATCTGAATGAAGAGTTTCATTTCTGATGTACCATGGTGCTCCAGTGATTATGCTCGATTTTGGAATGTTTGAATACGCTTGATTTGGCTTATAGAAGCCGATCCCCATAATGAACATCCATAGAGCCAAATAGGTTACATATATTAGCCTTTTGTTGGAAAGGGAAAGGCAAGAGCTGGAAAGTATTGCTTTCAATCTATGAAGTCTGTACCTTAATCTCTGGAGGGTGTAAGTGAGATGTTTATGCCAGGTCAAGCGACTGTCTAGGATGAGTCCAAGATATCGCACTTCTTCATGCTGTGGTACTGGTGAACAGTTGAGGTATAATGGAAGTGCTTTTTCTTTTTTGAGGTATGTGAATGTTACTGTTGATGACTTATTTGTGTTCATGAGTTCATGACTGTTCTCCATTTTTTGTTCCATGCTACATGCTCTGCCCATCTAAAACGTCTGGATTTGAAATTCCTAATTATGTCAGGTAGAAGAGATAATACTGTGACGTTAAAATGAGAAAAAAAAATCTTACAAAAGTTCATTCAATCGACTTTGCAAAAAGGACACATTTTACAAATTTAATGTTTTAAGATATTCAAGAAAAACATAATAGAAGGCAGGAAACTTAAAACTGGAACTTGATATTCTTGTTACATTAAGTTAGCTACAAATCTGTCTGATATATGTCATAATTTACTCATATTATTATTCGCCATCCATTAAATTACAGTTTCCACGAAAAAACCGATTTTGACAAAAAATGTCCTTTTTATGAAAGTCGTTATTGTCATGGAAAACAAAACGCTACGAACTTAAGCATCTTCCTGTTAAAGGACTGCTCCTTATGAAGTAAAAGTCGACAGTAGTCTTTAGTTGAAACTGTTGAACACACAGAGAATTGGGACGGACATACACCTGGCATACATGAAAGCAGAATTGCAAAGGTTGTTACTGAGAACAAACATAACAGCTAAAGAGAGCTAGGCGGCCAAGGCAAGGATGGGAAGATGAGTTGAATACGTAACAGATCCCGTAAACCTAACACACGTGGGACAAGGATGATTTATACTTCAAGATAAGGAAGCGTACGTGGAAACAAAGACTACTCCATAAAGTACAAGGCTTCTTCGTTGGGATGATAAATTGATTTTCAACTGCTTTTAAGTTCCTCTTCATGGTTGTCTTGATTCCGTAATGAACTAGTTTACATTCTCACGGCCTTCTTTATTGTTCACATCCATTGAATATTATCGTCACATCAGCTTTAAGTTTCATTTGTTTTCCTTTCTCTAGACCATTATATAGTGTGGGTTTCTTGAGCTGCGCATTATATCCTGACGTGTATGAACATGTCATTATTTACATATAATACTCCACTTGTTTGTCTCCCACTCCACACATTCCAGTATGAATTTTAATCTGCCGTTCCATATAAAGAATTCAGTGCATTTATTTTCCAAGACAACGTTAGTTTGTATTCGATTCTTCTGTGTTTTACTTGCGTTTTTTTATTGTATAAGCTTCGCTTTACTTTTCCGATTTTTTTGTAACGTTTTGATCTTGACGTCATTCGTGGTGCCATGGAAACAAAATTGCACAATTGGGCAACACTGTACAACATAGAATGTCTTAATAGTCTACTGCAGTCATGTAAATTGATGCCCATAGGAGCAAGCGCGCGCTTTAGAGCTCAGGAGATCCTGAGCTCTTTACAGAGGAAAGGAAAGAGACAGACGAAAGAGGTAGTATCACAGTCTACTATATACAGTCACGAAGCTTGAGTTTTGAGGGTGCTAGAAACAATAGACTGTGACGGTACTACTGGGTGTTCATTTCAAAGTGTGTCATGACGTCACTGTTGTGAGTCAGCGATTTGAAGCGAGTTTCAACTTTTATATCAGAGAAGTTGCATATTAATCAAGGCGTTCAATCTGAACTTGAGAATGTGTACAGTATAACTTGAACGTCGTAGCAACAGATGGCGGTCTGTACAGTCTGTGTGCTACCATAACCTCTTTCGAACTGTGTTTTGCGCGGGCAAGTCGTACGCAGGGTATTTGTTATCATCCGTTGCATTCCACAACACAAATAAAATGCTTCGTGTCCATGTTGACTCTCCAAGTTAATGTCAACAAATACGTAAGTAATCGTCTTAACCCTCTCGCCATATCCCGACAGTAAGAAAAAAAACTCACCTCAGTACGTGTTTCCAAACAATTCACATTCCTGCCACTACCGGCGTTACCGCACGTATCGGTACATACTTCCAGAGTCCGTGGGTATCCACGGACTCTGCGTACTTCAGAATGAACGCCGTACTTGCTAGGCAACTTCTCTCGCATTTAGGTAATACGCCTCTGCGGAAGTGTAGGAAGATTGAATTCTCTAGGCTCATCGGCTAGCCACGTGACGGCATACAGCGAGCCATGACACACTTTGAACCGAACACGCAGTATTTTGCGTTGCCTGTAATGAGGCGATATTAGCGATCCTAGTGGTGAGCAACTATCTAATGTTTGCATATTTACTACGTATTGAGCTTCGGGACTGTATATACTAGACTGTGGTACTATGTGCCGCTTAGTCGAGCTGTATTCACGGATGGCCAGCAATGATTCAGTAGATAAAGGGAAGAGAACTTATTAAAACTGTATCCATGTTAATTTTTTAGATCTGCCTGAGAAGTATAAGTGCATTATAAGAATGCAAGTTTTAATTTTAATGCTCAGTTTTCACAAGTTTGATTTTTTTATTCAAAAGAAATATTTTCTCAACTTTTCGTATAGAAAAGTGAAATTTTCAGGTATAGGCCTATTTATTTAGTAGTCTTACAGAATGTTTTCGTAAATCTAATATACCGTATATACGTATTACTGAAGATAGTGTATTGAAAATTTTGAAGATATTCGCATGGAAATTGTTTGTAAGGAAATGAATTAACAAAGCAACTACTGTTACATCATAAGCAAAAGATACGTGCCCATGTGTTGTAAAAATGTCAGCTCTATAGCTTCAGCAGATTTCGAGAAAATAATTTAATATTCTGATGATAGGAAGTTGCTCACAAATATCACCTTAAAAGCATAATGCGATAAGAGTTTTGTTATGTAATATTAGTTACACTTAAAAAAAGATACAGTACCTAGGTAACTTTGCTTTGTACTGTAATGTTGTTTTGATTATAAGGCTAAAGGTACCATCAATATCAATTCCAACTTGTCATGTCATGCTCAATCTCTTTTTTGGGATATCACTTTCTTTATGAATAATGTGTTTCATCCATTTAGTACAATATAGTTGTACTACTATGGAATTTATATGAATATTCCTTCTTAACTCTTTATTATGTTATTAACATTTAAAACATAATTGCAATATTAAGAAATTGGTATTAGTACTTTGTTTTCACAGACAATATATACTATCAAACAGAAAGAAGCCATATAAAAATAACGACATAAAATTTCACGTTCCGTCTGAAGTTTGTGCACCACTGTTTTCTTAATCCAACAGACTGCTTATTCATATACACAACCCTTCCTCTTTCCATACTTAGCGCTTGATGCCCGCGCACGACATGTAGGTCATAAAAATGCGCTTGCTTTGACATCACTGCTGTATAACATAGAATGCCTTAATAGTCTACTGTAATGTACACAGTGGGCAAAAAAAGGCACAACATTAAATATACCTGCATATGTGCCCCAACTGTAACCTGCAGAATTTTTTCAGCATTTTTCCTCATGTCAGAGACTTTTTTTTTTTTTTAGGTGTAGAATTATATTGAACTATGAAAATAAAACAACAAATGTCTCAGAACTCGGAAGGCTATAAAAATATTCGCTGTCTTCACTTCCACCCCTTCATGTTTTATGGCCATGGAGCGATGAAAATAACGAAAAAACCATTAAAAATGGAAATATTGTTCTTAACTCTAAAAAATAAAATGTTTCAGTTTTCTAAATCTATGCTTATTTTTGCCCTATGGTGCAAAAGCTCCTCAGGACGAATTTAAATAGACTAGCGCTTGCGTGGAGCTGACACTCAGCTGTCATTCTGGCAGACTTTGTTCTTCATTCTAACTACAGTAATTTTACTTTTCATTCAGTTCATATTTCGCTTTGTTATGTAGGAGAAAAATGCGTGTGGTAGACCTGTAGAGGAAGGAAGGATATCGATAATATAATATATCATATGCATGTTGTCTTACTTAGATACTCGTTTTTTACATTTTTACAATTTTAAACATTTTGTAACTTTCAAAATTCTCTAATGAATGCAGTTTTTCTCCAATTCTAGTGAAAATTTTGCTCACAAGTCCACAAAAGCATGTGAAGTAAACTGATACATGTGTTTTCTTTTGCTATTGAAAGTAGTGAAATCACCATGTGTTGAGGATGTGATAAGTTTTAAACAATTGAAAAATTAACAACTAAAAGGTAAATATATTTTTCTCAAAAAGTAAGTGGAAAGCATGTGTCATACTTTACATACATCTGCCAGGAATAAATTAAATATGAATTTAAAGAAACATTATGTAAACTTTGAAAACTGGGACAATTGTAATTCCATATTAAAAACAACAAAAATTAATTATTATAAGTAAACTGGAATATCAAAGTGGATTTGTGTATTGCATGTCCAAATTGTAAGAAATATGTGGTAAAAGTTTCAGATTAATTTGTATAAAAATGTAGACCACCACCTCTGTGGTGTAGAGGTCAGCATGCTGGTCTCTTACGCAGAGGGTCCGGGTTCGATTTCCGCTCGGGTTGAATTTCCTGGTTGAGGTTTTTCAGGGTTTTTCCTCAACCGTAAGGCAAATGCCAGGAAATTCGGGCCACAACATCCCTGAATATCACCGGCCTCATTCATCACCGAAATCATATTCATAACAAATCAGTAATACATATACAGTCGCCATCTAGTTCACAACAATAGAACCAGTCTCAACAATAGTACACAAGCCTTCGGATTTCAACCAAAGATTAACTCGCGATATGACCAAAGATGTTAAAGCGAGTATAAATAACAGCGAGAAAAAAATGTAGAAGTTAGAAATTTCAAACATCCACACTCTTAATTGCTTAAGGATTTCAGCACAAATTCTACGATTTTTTTTTTCGGAATATGCATTATATGTCCTTCTCGTGTTAAATTCTGTCCTACCTGGTTAACATATTTCGGTCTGTTATTGACCTTCTTCAGAACTGCTGGTCTTGGCGCCTTTTGTTTTGTTTCCTGTGGGGGTGTGTTTGTGTAGTGTAATGTGGAGTTAAAGAGTGTGTTCTGAAATTGAATTGTGTGTTGAGAATTTCATTTGGATGTGTTTTTGTGTGTCTGTATATTTCGTATTGTCCTAGTGTGTTTAGTTTCTGGCTTTTTTGGTTGGATGTGTGGAATTTCCACTAGAACACTAGAACAATACGAAATATACAGACACACAAAAACACATCCAAATGAAATTCTCAACACACAACTCAATTTCAGAACACACACACTCTTTGACTTCACATTACACCAGCGAATAGGGATTATAAAGAATGGACACTGAGCGAATTTTCCTGTGTTTTGTTTCTCTGTGCGCCAGCGTTTAGTTCCACTTTCAAGCACTAGAGGTTAGTGTAATCGAGCATACGCTAAGATAATAAATGAGTATAGAGTTGAGACACAGGATCCAAACATCGCCTGCCTTATTGCATAATCCAGTAACGCTTTGCTTCAAATAAATTCAAGTTAACAGCTTTTCCTTATTTCTCAATGACAAACTAGTAATAATAATAATTTTTTATATTTCAGATATAATAAATTATATTATAAAATAATATAATACATTATAAAATTATGTATCAAATTCGTTTAATATTTGTATATGATATAATATAGGTATATGATTTTACTTCTCATAAGAGTTTTGTTTTTCCTTTTCACTGCTATCAAATCATTACATATTTTAATTGTTGTTGGAGTCAACGTCTCAACTCTCATTGTAAAGAAACTCTAGAGTCTGGACATTACGTTAATGACGGATGTATTATTTTATGGATCCAATTTATTTTATTTGTGTACATAATGTACTTAGATGTATTAATTATGTGTTATATTTCTGCTATGTCGACTGCTAGCTGGTGTGATGTCAGCGCCAACTCTAGGGAGAAAGCAGAATCTCACGCTCTAGCTGGCTTGAAGGTCATTGAAATCAGTCCGGCTACATCAAAGGTACCGACGCGAAGTGTCCATTCTTTATAATCCCTATTCGCTGATTACACCACACAAACACACCCCCACAGGAGACAAAACAAAAGGCGCCAAGACTAGCAACAGCCAGTTCTGAAGATGGTCAATAACAGACCGAAACATGTTAACCAGTTACGATAGAATTTAACACGAGAAAGACATATAATACATATTCCGAAGTGATATAGTGTTAAAAGTTGTGTAATCAAGATGTATAGGATTATTCTTTCAATATGAAATAAGACGATGTTTGTAATGTCTTGGTTGTCTCTCTCGTGTTCAAACATTGCAGGAGAGCAATAGGAACCCAGAACTGTGGTCTCCATGTAACGTGTAATCTGCCGGCACCACTAAAATATTTACGAGTGAAATTTCCGAGATGTTGGAAGTTGACCATTTGACGTAAGTTACAGTAGGTTGAATCTCTGGAGTCTTGGCACTGGCACTGGTGGGTTACTTGCCCGCGTAGAGCGGAGGTCCGGGCGCAGCTGTCCTTGTCAGACAGGCGACAGCGAGCGGGAAGTGGGGTGCGCGCGAGCACTGGAATCTGCGCTGCCCCACTGGTCCAGAATCGACCCACTTCGCCGCATATGCGACGAATGCAGAAAAAGAAGCCGTTTACGAATGCATTTGTGTTTCTGGGTGCCCTTGCGTTATCGGAGCCGCTTCTTTCTCTTGTCCATTTAGCAGAGCAGAACGGAGCCTCTTGCGCGCAAAGCTTGGATTTTTATGCAAGGAATTTTCGTGTCTCCTAAACCATGGCTCGAGAGGTAGCGTGTCTAGGTATAAATCCCGCGAACTCAGTTCGATATTCAGTACAGAAGTGCACATGCACGTGTAGGTACTTCTGCCATGTTAACCACATATATAATGAGCTCTTCCAATACAGGATAAACCGTAAGTAATGCCATTAATTTCAGGGGGCTATTCTTTGAGATATTTCAAACAAAAGGTTTAATATAATTTTGCTCGTTTTTGCTTCCTTTTCGAGATAAAAATCGTTTTATATGAAACATTTCATAGCGTGTTTTGGGAAAGTTATTAACCGAATTCTCAATATGCCCAGTGAATTTAAGAGAGCAGTGTATTATGATAATAACTGAATGACAGATTTTAGTTTTGTCCTTTAAATATGCAGAAATTTTGATCCGAAAAATGTAATATTGAAAAATTCTTTGCAGAACATTTGTTCGTATCACATTTCTGCACATTTAAAGGACAAAACTAAAATTCTTTCTATCATTTATCATAATACACTTACTTACTTACTGGCTTTTAAGGAACCCGGAGGTTCATTGCCGCGCTCACATAAACCCGCCATCGGTCCCTATCCTGAGCAAGATTAATCCAGTCTCTATCATCATATCCCACCTCCCTCAAATCCATTTTCATATTAGCTTCCCAACTAAAAGGTCTTTTCCCCTCTGGCCTCCCAACTAACACTCTATATGCATTTCTGGATTCGCCCATAAGTGCTACATGCCCTACCCATCTCAAACGTCTGGATTTAATGTTCCTAATTATGTCAGGTGAAGGATATAATGCGTGCAGCTCTGCGTTGTGTAACTTTCTCCATTCTCCTGTAACGTCATCCCTTTTAGCCCCAAATATTTTCCTAAGAACCTTATTCTCAAAAACCCTCAATCTCTGTTCCTCTCTCAAAGTGAGAGTCAAGTTTCAAGCCAGAGAACAAAATGTAACTGTTTTAAAATTCTAATTTTCAGATTTTTTTGACAGCAGACTGGATGACAAAATCTTCTCAACCGAATAATAACAGGTATCATAATACACTGCTGTCTTAAATTGAATGAGCATATTGGGAATTAAGTCAATGGCTTACCCAAATCGCGTTATGAAATGTTTAATATAAAACAATTTTTATCTCCAAAAGGAATAAAAAACGAGCAAAATTGTATGAAACTCCTGTTTTGAAATGTTTCAAAGAATAATGCCTTGAAATTAATGGCATTACTGATAGTTCACCCTTTATATTGATTAAAAAAATCTGTGCTGTATCCAAGGATATACCGGCAGGTAAATAGGTCACCCGTTTCCGGAATGAATTGTATTGGTTTGGAAGTATTTATTTTTTTTTCGGTTTACAAATGGAGAGTAGGAGCTATGATAAATGAAGTGATTAATGAAGGGCATGCAATATATTTTCTCTCCTATGAAACAACATTCCGAAATTAGCACGTCTAGTTATTTTTTTAATTAATGCAGCAAATAAATTTACTGTTTTAAGTAATAACAGTTTGTAAGAATTAACAGCTTAATTTAAATAAGTTGTGTAATGACTATAGAAAGCCCAGTTTATGTTATAATCAATTTTATTATAATATTATGATTTACTTCTGTATGCAAAGGTTTGGTATTGAACGGGTTACATCAGCTTCTTGTCTATGCGGATGACGTAAATATGTTAGAAGAAAATCCACAAACGATTAGGGAAAACACGGAAATTTTACTTGAAGCAAGTAAAGCGATAGGTTTTGGAAGTAAATCCCGAAAAGACAAAGTATATGATTATGTCTCGTGACCAGAATATTGTACGAAATGGAAATATAAAAATTGGAGATTTATCCTTTGAAGAGGTGGAAAAATTCAAATACTTGGGAGCAACAGTAACAAATATAAATGACACTCGGGAGGAAATTAAACGCAGAATAAACATGAGAAATGCGTGTTATTACTCGGTTGAGATGCTTTTATCACTAGTCTGCTGTCCACACCTGTGGAGTAACGGTCAGCGCGTCTGGCTGCGAAACCAGGTGGCCCGGGTTCGAATCCCGGTCAGGGCAAGTTACCTGGTTGAGGTTTTTTCCGGGGTTTTCCCTCAACCCAATACGAGCAAATGCTGGGTAACTTTCAGTGCTGGACCCCGGACTCATTTCACGGGCATTATCACCTAAAGAACCTAGATGTTGATACAGCGTCGTAAAATAACCCAATAAAATAAAAAAATAAAAATCTAGTCTGCTGTCAAAAATCTGAAAGTTGGAATTTATAAAACAGTTATATTACCGGTTGTTCTGTATGGTTGTGAAACTTGGACTCTCACTTTGAGAGAGGAACAGAGATTAAGGGTGTTTGAATATAAGGTTCTTAGGAAAATATTTGGGGCTAAGAGAGATGAAGTTACAAGAGAATGGAGAAAGTTACACAACACAGAACTGCACGCATTGTATTCTTCACCTGACATAATTAGGAACATTAAATCCAGACGTTTCAGATGGGCAGGGCGTGTAACACGTATGGGCGAATCCAGAAATGCATATAAATTGTTAGTTGGGCGGCCGGAGGCAAAAAGACCTTTAGGGAGCCCGAGACGTAGATGGGAGGATACTATTAAAATGGATTTGAGGGAAGTGGGATATGATAGTAAGAAATGGGTTAATCTTCCACAGGATAGGGACCGATGGCAGGCTTATGTGAGGGCGGCAATGAACTTTCGGGTTCCTTAAAAGCCATTTGTAAGTAAGTATGCCTAACACGATGATCGAAAACTGTTTACGTTGTTCTTAATATAAATAGGCTTACTTTTTTTCAGAAGATAATGTTACGAGTTACATATTAATATAAATATCATTATTCTAGTCCAAGCATTATTCAGTTATTTGTAGTGATATTTATGTTATGCACAACGCTCTCCTCTCCTACGTCAGACGAGGCATACCCGCGGTAGCATTAAGGCTGATTGAGAATAATCCGGGAACGGAAACGATAACGGTAACGAGAACGGAAATAAAGTTAAAATAAAGGTATTTAAATTTGAGCATTCACAATAGTTAATTGTGAATGCTCACATATAAATATATTTATTTTAACAATATTTCCGTTTTCGTTCTCGTTGTCGTTTTCGTTCCAGGTTTATTGTGAACTAGCCTTTACTGTGCTCGCGATTTCCTAGACGTGCACTGAAGTCTGACAAGGCTGATGTAGGTTAACCCAAACTACATTATCCTGAAGTTTTTTTCACCCAGAGACACCTTGTATAATAGTCACGGATTTGGGAGTCTGCTGTAGTTTTCTGAGCGCATTGAGTGAAATCCGATTATTTCCACTTCTACTCGGGCATCCGACTTCGGATATCCATGACGTATCGTAAACAAAGCGGGAATTCAACTACCGAGCGGCGAGCTAGCAAGACTTGGACGAATACAGCACGACGAACCTTCGCGAGAAGGGCTCCGCCCCACCTGCTGAGCGCCGAAATCGTCTCGCGATGCAGCGGGAATGTGGCATTGAGCACCACGGTGAACTACTCTCATGATGACACTTCAGAGCGGCACACGCCCAGAGTAATTGCGGCGGGCCCTCGAGGTCTCGAGCTTTCGTGCACCATCATGCTGAGCCCATATAATGGTCCAGTCGTATCTTTTGTCTTCCTCTTCTGTTATAAAGGTGTTGTATCACAAGCAGCACGAAAAGAAACTTTGGCTTTCCTATAGCACGCGACACTGAAACTCCTAACTTGCATTTTTGTAAATTCTACAGTGTGGGGGAATCTGTTAGGTTAGGTTAAGTTAGTTCAGGCTTTCCATATGCATTGCATATACGATTATATGACGAATTAGGTTAGGTTAGTTTAGGTTTTCCGCATGAATTGCATATACGAATGTGTGACAAATTAGGTTAGATTAGTTTAGGCTTTCCGTATGAATTGCGTATACGAATCTGTGACAAATTAAGTTAGATTAGTATAGGCTTTCCGTATGAATTACATATACGAATATGTGACAAATTAGGTTAGGTTAGTTTAGACGTTCCGTATGCATTGCATACACGAATCTGTGACAAGTTAGGTTAGTTTAGGTGTTTTTGGTATGTCTTGCGTATATACTAAGTGAAGTGAAATACGCGTTTCGCATTCATTCTTTATTTCACGTGTTAAATGAGCAGTCTTAGGTTACCTACATCGATAAATTCTTTACCATGTTCAGCTATTTTCTCATGTTTTCAAGTCAACTGATGTCCTATATGAATTTTTCACATTCAAAACTACATTCGCTCTGAAAATAGGATAATTTTTTTCAACTACTATCTTCAAAAAAACCTTCAGTATCGCGTGCTATAGAAAACCCAAAACTTTCCTTAAGTCATGGATAATGGCCATTCCAATTGTGATTGCGAAGTAAATACCCGATTGAGGCTTTTTCCGGGGGTTTCCCTCAAACCACTAAAAGCAAATGTTGAGTAACTTTCGGCGCTGGACTCCGGACTCATCTCGCTATCATTATCAGTATTATCATTTTCACCTCACTCAGATGCTAGATAACCGTAGCACTTGATAAAACGTCGTAAAATAATCTACTAGAAACATTTTTCGTGACATAAAGTAGGCAAATCAAGAAAACACTGACGGCAGACTCAAAATTCCAGATTTAATGAATAGAGACCGAATCTAGGTGAAGCTACACAGATTATTCTACTAGTTCTTTCCTACAAAAAAATCCAACTGCCAAAGCATGGCTTCCCCATGGAAAACATTCCCTAGATAAAGTGACTACAAATTTAGTATGAACGATGTAAAAATTGTGTTAAAGATTTTCTGCCAAGATTTTCTTTAATAATTCTTAAACTAAGATCTTTAGCTTATTTGAAATGAGAATTTAATGTGATATTAACCACGTAAACCGGATTAAATATTCATCTATCTCTCTGTTTGCTTGCTTATCTGCCTCTGTCAGCCTGCCTCTGTTCCTGCCTCTGCCTGCCAGCCTGCCTGCATCTGCCTTCCTGCACCTGCCTGCCTCTGCCTTCCTGGATCTGCTTGCCAGCCTGCCTCTGTTCCTGCTTCTGCCTGCCAGCCTGCCTGCGTCTAAGTGCCAGCTTGCCTCTACCTGCCTGCATCTACCTTCCTGCACCTGTCTGCGTCTGCCTTCCTGAATCTGCCTACCAGTCTGCCTCTGTCCCTGCCTCTGCCTGCGAACCTGCCTCTGCCTGCCTGCATCTGTCTGTCAGTTTGCCTCTGCCTTCCTGCACCTGCCTTCCTGCACCTGCCTTCCTGCACCTGTCTGCATCTGCATTCCTGGATCTGCCTACCAGTCTGCCTCTGTCCCTGCCTCTGCCTGCCAACCTGCCTCTGCCTGCCTGCATCTGTCTGTCAGCTTGCCTCTGCCTGCCTGCCTGCATCTGCCTTCCTGCACCTGTCTGTCTCTGCCTTCCTGGATCTGCCTGCCAGCCTGTCTCTGTCTGCCTGCATCTGCCTGCCAGCTTGCCTCTTCCTACCTGCATCTGCCTTCCTGCACCTCCCTGCCTGCATCTGCCTTCCTGCACCTGCCTGCATCTGTCTTCCTGGATTTGCTTGCCAGTCTGCCTCTGTCCCTGCCTCTGCCTGCCAACCTGCCTCTGCCTGCCTGCATCTAACCTTCTGCACCTCTCTGCCTCTGCCTTCCTGCACCTGTCTTCCTCTGCCTTCCTGGATCTGCCTGCCAGCCTGCCTCTGTGTGCCTGCATCTGCCTGCCAGCTTGCCTCTTCCTACCTGCATCTGCCTTCCTCCACCTGCCTGCCTGCATCTGCCTCCCTCCACCTGCCTGCATCTCTCTTCCTGGATCTGCCTGCCAGCCTGCCTCTGTCTGCCTGCATCTGCCTGCCACCTTGCCTCTTCCTACCTGCATCTGCCTTCCTCCACCTACCTGCCTGCATCTGCCTTCCTGCACGTCCTGCATCCTTCCTGGCAATCTGCCTCTGTCCCTGCCTCTGCCTGCCTGCATCAGTCTGTCAGCTTGCCTCTGCCTGCCTGCCTGCATCTGCCTTCCTGCACCTGTCTGCCTCTGCCTTCCTGGATCTGCTCTGCCTCCCTGCCTCTGCCTGCCTGCATCAGTCTCTCAGCTTGCCTCTGCCTGCCTGCATCTGCCTTCCTGCACCTGCCTGCATCTGCCTTCCTGCACCTGTCTGCCTCTGCCTTCCTGGATCTGCCTGCCAATCTGCCTCTGTCCCTGCCTCTGCCTGCCTGCATCAGTCTCTCAGCTTGCCTCTGCCTGCCTGCATCTGCCTCCTTCCTGCACCTGCCTGCATCTGCCTTCCTGCACCTGTCTGCCTCTGCCTTCCTGGATCTGCCTGCCAATCTGCCTCTGTCCCTGCCTCTGCCTGCCTGCATCAGTCTCTCAGCTTGCCTCTGCCTGCCTGCATCTGCCTTCCTGCACCTGTCTGCCTCTGCCTTCCTGGATCTGCCTGCCAATCTGCCTCTGTCCCTGCCTCTGCCTGCCTGCATCAGTCTCTCAGCTTGCCTCTGCCTGCCTGCATCTGCCTTCCTGCACCTGCCTGCATCTGCCTTCCTGGATCCTGCCAATCTGCCTCTGTCCCTGCCTCTGCCTGCCTGCATCAGTCTCTCAGCTTGCCTCTGCCTGCCTGCATCTGCCTTCCTGCACCTGCCTGCATCTGCCTTCCTGCACCTGTCTGCCTCTGCCTTCCTGGATCTGCCTGCCAATCTGCCTCTGTCCCTGCCTCTGCCTGCCTGCATCAGTCTCTCAGCTTGCCTCTGCCTGCCTGCATCTGCCTTCCTGCACCTGTCTGCCTCTGCCTTCCTGGATCTGCCTGCCAATCTGCCTCTGTCCCTGCCTCTGCCTGCTTGCATCAGTTTCTCAGCTTGCCTCTGCCTGCCTGCATCTGTCTTCCTGCATCTGTCTTCCTGCACCTGTCTGCCTCTGCCTTCCTGGATCTGCCTGCCAATCTGCCTCTGTCCCTGCCTCTGCCTGCCTGCATCAGTCTCTCAGCTTGCCTCTGCCTGCCTGCATCTGCCTTCCTGCACCTGCCTGCATCTGCCTTCCTGGATCTGCCTGCCAATCTGCCTCTGTCCCTGCCTCTGCCTGCCTGCATCAGTCTCTCAGCTTGCCTCTGCCTGCCTGCATCTGCCTTCCTGCACCTGCCTGCATCTGCCTTCCTGCACCTGCCTGCATCTGCCTTCCTGCACCTGTCTGCCTCTGCCTTCCTGGATCTGCCTGCCAATCTGCCTCTGTCCCTGCCTCTGCCTGCCTGCATCAGTCTCTCAGCTTGCCTCTGCCTGCCTGCATCTGCCTTCCTGCACCTGTCTGCCTCTGCCTTCCTGGATCTGCCTGCCAATCTGCCTCTGTCCCTGCCTCTGCCTGCTTGCATCAGTTTCGCAGCTTGCCTCTGCCTTCCTGCACCTGTCTGCCTCTGCCTTCCTGGATCTGCCTGCCAATCTGCCTCTGTCCCTGCCTCTGCCTGCCTGCATCAGTCTCTCAGCCTCTGCCTGCCTGCATCTGCCTTCCTGCACCTGCCTGCATCTGCCTTCCTGGATCTGCCTGCCAATCTGCCTCTGTCCCTGCCTCTGCCTGCCTGCACAGTCTCTCAGCCTCTGCCTGCCTGCATCTGCCTTCCTGCACCTGCATCTGCCTTCCTGCACCTGTCTGCCTCTGCCTTCCTGGATCTGCCTGCCAATCTGCCTCTGTCCCTGCCTCTGCCTGCCTGCATCAGTCTCAGCTTGCCTCTGCCTGCCTGCATCTGCCTTCCTGCACCTGTCTGCCTCTGCCTTCCTGGATCTGCCTGCCAATCTGCCTCTGTCCCTGCCTCTGCCTGCTTGCATCAGTTTCTCAGCTTGCTTCTGCCTGCCTGCATCTGCCTTCCTGCACCTGCCTGCATCTGCCTTCCTGCACCTGTCTGCCTCTGTCTTCCTGGATCTGCCTGCCAATCTGCCTCTGTCCCGGCCTCTGCCTGCCTGCATCAGTCTCTCAGCTTGCCTCTGCCTGCCTGCATCTGCCTTCCTGCACCTGCCTGCATCTGTCTTCCTGGATCTGCCTGCCAATCTGCCTCTGTCCCTGCCTCTGCCTGCCTGCATCAGTCTCTCAGCTTGCCTCTGCCTGCCTGCATCTGCCTTCCTGCACCTGCCTGCATCTGCCTTCCTGCACCTGTCTGCCTCTGCCTTCCTGGATCTGCCTGCCAGCATGTCTCTGTCTGCCTGCATCTGCCTGCATGTCTCTTCCTACCTGCACCTGCCTTCCTACACCTCCCTGCCTGTATCTGTCTTCCTACATCTGCCTGCCAGCCAGCCTTTGTCCCTGCCTCTGCTTGCCAGCTTGCCTCTGCCTGCCTGCATCTGACTCCCAGCCTCTGTCCCTGCCTCTGCCTGCCTGCCTAGATCTGCCTTACGTGAACTGAACAGTTTATAAATGGAGCTTGGTATCTCATTTTTTCGTATTTGAAAGATATTTTTACAACTTAAACTGTAAAATTAAAAAATGTAGCTATGTTGGTGTATCACTTTGCGATACTATGAAGATGCGTTCACTGCTTAAACTGTAAAATTTGTAAAAAAGAGATTTGTATCTTACTTTTGGCATTAAAAATTTCTTTACTGCTTAAACCGTGACATAACGGAAGTTGCTTATCTTACTTTATGGTATTATAAAGATGACTTTATTACTATTAAAATGTAATATTTGTACACGATTGCTTTAACTGTAAAATTTATAAACGGAGTTATTATAACATATTTTGGTAGTATATTACCATCTGGGATTGAAAAGACACTATAGTATTTCTTAAATTAAAAATGTTATTAAAGAAGTTAGGTGACAGACTAATCGGATTTATAAAGATAACATTTTATGCGATCTGGAAACAAAAGTTGATCTTACTTGGATGTTCATTGCACAATTGAATGTAATGTGTATGGGGACTCTATATTGGATTGATGTAGAAGTTCATAGCGTTTTTTCGTTGTGGCACATGTTTTTATTTGAGATGAACAGAAGACAGAAATTGATCAGTAATAAATGTTTCTATATTGTCTGTGACTCTCTGCCAACATTGGGGTAGTTCCTCGATTTCGCGTCTGAAGAAATCTGCTGGTTTGGAGCTAAATAAGTCCTCAAGCCAAGTTTGTAAAGCATCTTCGTTATGAAAGGAGTTCTCTTGAAGATTGTTAGATAGTGAACGGTAAAGGTGTAAATCTGAGGACACAAGATCGGGAGAGTATGGGGGATGTAGAATCACCTCCCAACAAGCTCCTGGATAGCTGCTTTCGTCATGTTAGCGGAATGCGACGATTTATCCTTCTATCAAACACGAATGTTCCCTGGATCAAATGTCCTATTTTAATTATGTAATTACTTTATATTTATTTTTAACGGGTGCAGCGGCTAGTTGGAAATAAATCTGGAAAATTTTTATTTGAACGTCTAATGAACTTATTTTGCAGCATTTGCTGCACAAGCCACTAGTATTTATTATAATAGTTGAAGGACATAAACTATGAGGAAAAATTCCGAAACGCTTGACACTTGTGAGGAAATAAAAGCATGTGCTATCTCCACGACAGCGTTGTTTTCTCTTCTGCTACGTATAATGTGTTTCCTGTTTGTGTTTTGGAAATGATAATTTAAGACTTGTTTGTTACATTTGAGAAAGAAAGGTAGGTTTGAAATTGGAACATTATCTTTGTTTTCGTTTCGTTTCATTGTGTACAGCTGGTTAGGATATGCGCAATTTAATGCTTGGTCAAGTATATTGTGAACGAAAAAAAAGTGAAACAGGACGTCGAAAATATCAAAGCCACAGAGATAAGGCGTCATGCTACTACTGTTTCAGTTGTTACAAATGCGGACTAGTATGTGGCATTGAATGAATTACGCTATTATCTAGTTTTCCACACTACACTACAGTGACAGAAAGCTTTAGGCTAGTCATCGTTGCACCCGTGCAGCAGGTTCATTGCCGCCCTCACATAAGCCCGCCATCGGTCACTATCCTGAGCAAGATTAATCCATTCTCTATCATCATATCCCACCTCCCTCAAATCCATTTTAATATTATCTTCTCATCTACGTCTCGGCCTCCCTAAAGGTCTTTTTCCCTCCGGCCTCCCAACTAACACACTATATGCATTTCTGGATTCGCCCATACGTGCTACATGCCCTGCCCATCTCAAACGTCTGGATTTAATGTTCCTAATTATGTCACGTAAAGAATGCAATGCGTGCAGTTCTGCGTTGTATAACTTTCTCCATTCTCCTGTAACTTCTTCCCTCCTTTTAGCCCCAGATATTTTCCTAAGAACCTTATACTCAAATACCCTTAATCTCTGTTCCTCTCTCAAAGTAGGAGTCCAAGTTTCACAACC